>JAKSZP010015014.1:0-57418 GCA_022478985.1 Massospora cicadina
AGACACTTTTATCTCAGCCGTGGGCCCACCTTACCAAATTCAGGTTTATAAAAATAATGCCACAGTCAACCAACTAATTAAGAGTATATAACCCTGTGGAGCAGTCTAGTCAGTCACAATTATTGTAAGTACTCTATTTTAAGTGGGATTTAAAGCTCCTCCTCTAGTTAACCATAAATAAAGTAGAAATGGTTAAAGACTGTTACTCATGGTACTTCTTGCACCTTGTCACCTATCGCTTGTTACAAATCTTAAAGTTACATCAAAGGAGATATTGTGCCAGTTTAAACTCCATCTTTAGCTATACTCCTACTTTGTCAACTTTTACTATTCTTTATCATAATTTAGTAAATCTGATTGAGATGTAATAACATTTTTCTGTAAACTAATTAATGAGGTTTGACAATTTCTCAAATTATATGACTTCAGCGTGGCCACCTCAATGCAAAACATTTTGACCAGTATTAGAAGGAGTGGCAAACGAGGATCCAATGTTTAATTAAAGTAACTTATTATTTTAAGAACGTACTTTTGAAATTTGACTATCCATTAATAAACAAAATTTGACATCACCTTATTAATTTATTTTGTCATTTTGGAAAATGTGATGGTTCCTAGTCTTTTAAGACCAACTGGCAATCCTAGTCCCTAGGGGCATTGCTTTCCTTCCCAATAACAGCTCCTAGCCTTATTAGAATCCTATCTAGAAGGACTATTGAAACATTTGGAACAGAAGTTCAACTCCATAACAAGTGGGCGTACTTTGATGCACAAGGAAACACCCATGATCCTGACTTGATGAATTTTTAATGATGGCCTGAGCTTTTTGGAGAGGCCATCAAATATGTATCCACCAAATTAACAACTTAAAAAGCATCATCTACAAACATAATCCTAATTGTGGAATCTGAAGAGACAGATATCTATAAATGAGTCCACGACAACACTATGTGTTCACTACACCATGCTTCAGGATAAAGTGAGCAAGTTAAGACAAAAAAGTTAATGCCCTATCACAACATAAATGCCTAAAATGATATGTAGAAATTGTATACTGGGGCTCCCACTAATTTGTGCTATCAAAACCTACAGCTGCGGTGAAGCATTTTCTACACCAATAATGATTGTATTTTAAACAAAAAACTTACTCCAGTCAAAGGAACTAATACACCTTCCTGCATGTGAATGAAAGCGCTATGGCTAAGGTGGCAGATTAAGAAAAAAGTCAAGTATATTCTTCCTTTTCCCAGCCAGGTGGTTCAAGAGGTCATGATAACCCACTTTAATTATCTAACTTGGACTCAGGTTCAGAGTGCTTTTCTCTAGGAGTTTAGCATTGACCGTATCCTATCAAACCAGTTGCAGGAGCTTATGGTGATACATCTTAAAAAAGGGAGAGACCCCAAATGCTTCTATAGAACATTTTTATTTACCCTCTAATTATTTATTAACTTATCAGATGATCTCCCTCAAAGATTCTGTCACTTCTCCTTTGTCCATAATTTCATCTAAACCAGATATTGAGCTAAATAAAAGGTCAAGTTTAAAATTTCATAAGATTTTCCAAAATCAAAGAAGCTATAAACAGAATACCCGCTGGCCTCCTAAGTAAGGGTACAGTTACTGAACCTTGCGATTACCCTCATGTCCACGCTGTGAAATGATTTGTAGAATTAAAACAAGAATTTTTCGCAATGTTCTTATTGTAACTTGTAGTTCTAAACCCCTAAATATGTTATAAACGCTAATTAATAGAGGATTAAAATACAAGTAAACATAAAGCACACAGTTCTTCATGTTAATTACTTTAATGTGCTTCATTCTACTTCTGCTTTCGTCAACAAACCTGATTTTGAATATAGCAATATCCAGACTTTTCAGAAAAAATGTTTGACTTATTTTTAATATTATAGTACTTCAGAGTCAAATATATGCTTTCATTGATGGTCTTTTTGACGCTTAATAATTCAGTAAATAGATAAAAGTATCTGTTATAAAGAACCTTATTATCACTATCATCAGTATGAGGTTCCCTATAATGTAATCTTGACTCACTTAGTTACTTGTATCAGATTAAAACTGAGTCAATAATGTTAAAGAACATGGAACTGCCAGTCCGCATAGCATCCAATATTTAAGGGTTCAACTTTATTCACTATCCTTGATCAGAAAAATATTTATAGCACAGGCCATTTCTTTAAAAACTAAGCTTAATGCTTGTTGTTGGGTACCCAATTCTTGTAAAGAACATGGGTATTGTAAATTATCCTGGCAGGTATATATCCTTGATGCGCAATGATATTATATTCAGCTCACAGACTACTCAATCACTGAGGGACTCACAAATCAGATTGTCTGCAAGAAGTTTAAGAATTGGTAGATAGCTAAAGATCCAAAGTCTTATTACCTGGGTACAGATAAATCCATTAAGTGTTGAAGCCAAGGAGCAGATGCCTCTATACAATTCAAGTTATGAAATTATTCCACAGAGTATTAATTCATTGCAAATACTAAAGTCTGGATAAAAATGTTCCTTAGACACCTTTAAATGTGATTATTAAAAAACCCTTCTCACTTAAGGTATTGACTAGCCTAGCTTATTAGATCATGCATAACTGAGCTCACTTTATGCTCACAAGGTTACTTGACTCTCAAAATCTCACTGTAGGACGTATGAATCTGATTTCATATATGTGAGTGTTGCTGATCAATAAAGTAAACGCTAATAACGATTCATAGTTAATCATAAAATTTGGTCTGTCAGGAACCCATTAATTGCTATGAATGAGACAAAAGATAATTAGACTTAACTTAGAAGCAATAAAAAGTTAAGATAAGCTGTTAAATAATATGACGACCTGTTTTTAGATTATGCCTAACTTTTTTTAAAAGATAAAAGGAGTAAATATAGTGTTGAAACTGGTGAAGCGTCTCTCATCCATGGCAGGCCCTAGAGGAATTAATGTATAATAAGAGTAACTTTACAGTATAAATAAGAAGCTTCTAGAGGCTGGTTTATTATATCCATCACAAAGTAATAAGGATTTCTTGTACTGTTGGTTAAAAAAGATGGAAGAAATTGGTATCTACGGAATACTGTCAGGCATTTGCCTGAGATTGGTGAAGCTCTGATATGGGGATTTTAATGCAATTATAACTTACAATGATTCAAAACCTAGAATAGAAAAAAACCTTAAAATTTTATTGAAGATAAATGCTAAAGAATAATTTTTCATAATCTTCTAATTGTACAAACTAATCAATTATGCTAATATCACAATAAATTGTAAAAAATGGGTTTAAGATGAATCATATTTCTAAGGATCTAATGGTTAAGTGACCTAAATAGGCACTACACTCCTTTTATAATCATCATAGCAACGCAATATGGCAACCCCTTGTTCAAGAATCTCAACGCCCAGTTTATGAACAGCTCTAGCCATTGTGTGCACTTGTCTATTAGCTCTCCATTTTGGACTGATTTATTTCTCTAATTTGCTTTTCAAATCACAAACTGAATATTCTCCTCACATATTATATTCTTGATTTTCCCCTGGTAATTTAGTTAGTACATAATATATAAATTACTTTTCACACCTTACAATAAATTTATCTGAGAGTCTCCTTAAACAATTGAAAACATTTAATTTAAGTCTTAATAAATATAAGCAAAATTGAGCATCCTGTCTATTAGCTTTACCAACAAAAAATCTAATTGGATAATTTTTTTGGTCGCCTGGAGGTATCCTGTTCATAAATTCTAGCTTTTGATGTGATGGCACTTGGTAGCAGAATAACTTCTGAGAGGCAATGGCTAAGACGTTTCTTTTCAGTAGGGTCTACATAATGGCAATTATCATGAGTGATATGTGCTAACTCTATTGGGAGCATGCAAAAAAATGAAAATATATATGATAACATAAAGCTATAGAATTTAAAATAATCTACTATGTTAAGTTTTTAATATCTATAGGATGCAAGGGAGCTTGTATTGCTCAAAGTTTAGCCTTCTTGATCAGGATACTTAGTTCTCATTCAATAGGAGTGTGAGCTGCAGCTATCTCCCTACATTGACATATGAATTTTTGGCATCCCATTGTTCAGGTGCTTTAAGCTTGAAGCACTGAGCATTAGTATATGGATTCACCCAGGTTGTCAATCAGTGGCACTGTGAACTGTACTTATGACAAATCTTGAACCTTATCCTTTAGTTATTGCACATTTGTGTGCATTTACATATCAATTAACAACTTATCTGGTAAGTGAGGCTTAATAACAGATGAGAGTTCATATGGTTCATCATACTAGCCTAAATATGTTAAGATTGTTCTCCATTAAAAACATTGACAGGGCCCCCATGATCCTTTCAGAGGGGGGCATAGGGCCATAGGAACCAATTTTGAACTCTAAATACCACTGTCCTATTATTAGTAATGGAATACTAGAACCAGACATGTATAGTATGAGATATGGGACATATCAAGATGTTTCAACCTAGCTGGGTCTCCTTCAAGGGTGGTAATGTTAAATAAACTCGATTTCAATTCTGAAGGTTGAAGGACCAGTCAGCAGGCATTGGATCGTGAAGTCTCTTTTATAGTGGTAATGATGAACCTGTAAGGCTTGGTGAACGCCCTCTCCAATTGTATCATGGGGTGTTCCCTTTACAATCCAAAAAGGGGCCAAGAAAGCTGGCGTCCACCCTTATCACCCGGGGTAATTTTGCCCATGTGGTGGACGAGTGGTAGGTGACGGCGTACCCCTTGAGATTCCAACACCTCATTTCTTACGTCCAAAGAAATAACAGGCAAATTAAGGGAATCTGCATTGAGTTGGCAACTGCTTGGGGCAAAGGGGCCAAGTACAATTAACAATAGCATCTCTTTGATGTTAATAGTTGAAATTTTAAAATCTTAGCAACAAAGCCTGAATGGAGCATACTTTTAGATAAGAAAATTATCAAATGTTAAAGTATTGAATGTTGAATTGTCAAAGGATGGTTAGCCTGGCAGGGTAATTCCTGCTTCCACTCTAGTGCAGTTTTTGTTCAACATAGGTTCAAAACATATACTAGCTAGGAAGAACATAATTTCCTACATATCCTCTTATCATTATTTGATTAATGATATGGAGTTAAAAAGGAAGATTTGGATGGTTGTCATGTGGGGTAGTTTTTGCTACTGATGATTACTTTTAAATAAATGTTAAGTGCCAGAAAAGCTCAATGCTATTGGGCCATTGGGAAATGCAGCTCACATTAAAAAACTGCCCTGTACACATCAAAAACTTTATCTGATATCTCCCGCTTGGATAAAAGGATGCTAAAGTGTCAGGGTGCTGGTGGGTTGGGAGTCCCAAACCAGTTCCCAACCTCTTAGACCGCCCCTATGTGGGGTGGCCTTGGGCAATTCCAGCTGCTTGTTGGGTGAGACGCCATTGCTCCAGTCACTGAAACCAAAGAAAATCGGCAATTCGGGCATTTGTAAACAAACAGAATGTGACTCATCCTGCCGCATATAATTTTTAAGTCAAACCCCAAAAATAGTCTTCCTTCCCCCCTCCCTCACTTGAAGTTTTCCAGATAAGATTAAATCTTGAGGGCCCCATCCAGAGGTTGTCTAAGCTATTCCCCAAATCAGTCGTCTATTTAAGAAGTTGTAACACACTGAGAAAAATGGTTGATTTTCTAATTTTTAATTCCCATAAATTCAGTATTTCTAAATTAGATTTTTGCCCATGACAAAATTTAGAGCCCCAATTAAAATTCTTTTTTCAAACACCAAACCCATGGTCCCTGGGGCTGTGATAGTTTGGTTTGTTGCTGGGTATCTATTCTTATTTGTGGCCTATTGGCGCTCGTTGGTGAAATTTTCTCTAATTCAATTCAAGTCGTTCATATAATAGTGCCTCAAGCATTTGGGCTTGCAATTTGGGTGTTTGAGCATCCAGACGGGCTGGCCAGTCTAAACTTACTTTGACGTTTTCCTGACTGAACCTTTAGCGGCAAACACCTTTAATCTATCTACATTCTCAGCCTTTGCTCTAATGGTTAGTCTTGAAGTTTCAGGGGCAGAAAAGTCTACCAGTGGCTGGATTCTGTTGGTAAATGGGTTTCTCTCCCATATTAGGCTAGTAACGGTGACATCTTCAATTATAAATGATAAATTATCTAGTAGTATAACTAAACATATGATAGATAATGATTCTACCACATACAATTATGTGGACGCAATCTTATGGTGAATAAATACTAGAGCACCATTTGAGTGTTCTACTGCATTCTTGTTGAAGGATTATAAGGGCAGTAAATTGTTACCTGTTAATGAAAATAGACGATAGATCATGAACTACTTGTTATGTAAAAGCTTATACTGTTTTCATAAAGTAAGACCATTGGACACCCATTTTGTGGGAATTGAAGCGAAAGGAATAGGGCTGTAGCCTTCACATTGGCGGTAGGGATAAAGATAGCTTCATACCATTTAGTTAAGTGCTCAATGGTGAGTAGGATGTAGTAATGGCCATAAGAGACTCATAGATAAAGTCCTACTACATCCACATTGAACACATAGAATGGTGACAAGGGAGCCACGACTTTATGCTGATAGTGAAGGATGAATAATATTTTTCCTTCAGGTTAAACAAGGGTCTGATAATTTATATAAATGCTATCTTCTTTTTGTTCCAAACCCAATGTTTCTTCAGCCATCCATAATGCTTCTTGACTGCTCCATGTCTCATGTTGGAGTGGCCTTTGAGGATAGCTTAGTTCATTTCTGTCATTGCAACGGTTTCCTAGTTTACAAAGATGTTTATAAAAAGTCTGTCAATGGAGCCATTGCCCCACCAACTCTTTCCTCTTCCAAGATCTCCATATGACAATTGAGCCACTTTGCGAGGGTTTTCCTATACCTGAATTTATTATAGATCTCACAAAGGAAACAAAATATCATATTGAAGATCTATAATATGTAATAGGACTCATGTGCGTTGACGCGGTGAGATCCTCACTGTTTGATCCCAACTACTCTCAAAACCACCAACGCATCAAGTCATTCACTTGTGTGCTCAGCTTATTATCTTTGCCAATTACCAACTTGCCAAATACGTTGAGGCTATGAACACCGCTTACCTCATTAACCAGTAGAGCTTTCAACCATTTCTCCTTCTACACCACACTGCTGACGCTCTAACCCCTTTTTTATCTGCTTTTGCCTGCCACCCAAAAAACTTGAGGTGGACAATAATCCCCATGACCCCTCATCACCTATTAAGATAGATGCTTAGGCTAACGCCGTTGCGCCATGACAGGTTTTTTATTCTATATTCACTTCGTTTTGAACCCAGAAGATAAAGATGCATGGATGACCCCCTCTTGGGTTAGGAACCACTATACTAAAATATATAGCTTCAGTTCGAGATGATGGTTGCACATAAGGTAACCATTTCCAATCAGTAAGTTTGCAGTGAATATCTATTTAATCTGGATGTTCTTCGTCATAGAAAAAACTTTTTAATTGGCTTTTTAGTGTCTCCAAATCCCACCTGTCAATTTGGAAAATAAAATTGTACAATTGGTCCTTTTCAGTTTAAATCATAGCAAAAGTTGTTATTCTCAACAACCTGTCCACATTTTGGTGTGGTATACCAACACAATGAACAATAATTAAGTTATAACTCTTTAGTTATAGAGCCATCTTTCAAATATCATCAAAATTTTTTGTCAGGGGAGTCAAAAAGGGAAGTTTGATTGGCAATGAAAATAAGTGCTTTCCATACAGATAAAGATAGAATTGTTTAATGGCAAGTAGCATGGCTAAACATTTCTAATTAATGACACTGTTTTTCTTTCACCCATGTATATGGTTAATTTTTTGAAATAAGCCACTATCACCTATTTGTTGACCATCTAACTGGGCTAAATGGCATTTGCAGCCACATATATGGCATCATTGAGAATATGAAGGGCGATTAAACTTTGGAGGAATAAGTAAAGGCAAAGAAATCAAGGCTCTTCTATGGAGGGTAAAAGCTTAGGTTTTGCTTAGATTCCAGTAAAAGTGAACGTTTTTACTAAGCAGATAGACTAAATAATCAGTGAGGTCAACGAACTGCTCAATGAAATTACTGTAATCCCCACCATCCCAAGCAACACTTTACTGTCCCTAAGACTATGGGAGGTGTCATTGTCTAATCACAATGAGCTTGTTTGTTAGAGGTTGGATCCCTCATTTGATGACTTAATACCCAAGGAAACCCATCTAAGGCTGGAAAAACGAGCATTTGGAAGGCTTAAGCTCCTGAGATGCCTGTATAGGCCAATCAAATACTTGACAATGGTGTTCTAGGTGCCATTATCATTATTATGGTATACAGTGATATTTATGAGGTAGAAAAGAACATACAATAACTTCAGTCCATCAGTAACCCATGCATATCCTGGTAAAAAGGTGGCCAGGGCGTTTCATAGCCCCTGTGGCATTTAGTTTGACTCAACTAGTCTTTTGTTTACCATTAGCGCGCATTTTTCTTAATCCTCAGGGCGAGCTTGATCTACCATTAGCTAATTGATAGATAAATTGCAAAAAAATACTGAGTTTTAGCTAGGAGGCGTAGCAAACGATTTATCTGAGGCAATGGATATCTGCCCTACTTTGTCACTGAATCAAGCTTGCGGTAATTCATGACAGATCAGTTGCTTTCATCTTTCTTGCGTACAAATAGGAGGGGCGACGCCCATGAGCTTTGGGAGGGACCAGAGGTCACAACATTAGTAAATCCTTGAGCTCAATAGCAACTTGAGCTTCCTCTAACTTGATCTTATGGTAATGCTGCTGGTAATTGTTGGGTTTAATATCATATGGTCTGTGAAACCCAACAATTACACCCCTATTACCCTATAGACTCCGCCTAAACAACTTATCCTACTGGTTGTGTCACTCAGAAATCCAATTCTCATATGCTGCTACCAGATAATTTGCTAGCACTTTTGACTTAGTCTAAGCATCTTTTTATCAAACAATCCTGACTTTTGAAGGATCAATCCCTATTGATTCATCAACCAAACACTCAGTTTAAAGAAACCAGTTCCATTCCCTCAATTGAAGAATTCCAGAATTATTCAACTATACAATACCTCAATAATTTACCCAACATAGGACAGAAGAATCACTCAACTTTTAGCAGCAATGTGGGCAGTCCATTAAAAAATTAATATATGGGAAACGCTAGAATATTCAGGAGTTGCAGGGAAATCTGACACACTATTGGCCAGGGTAGAAATTAAAAGGGCTATATTGGAAAAGATGAACGTGGTAATGCATATTCTGGTATTTGCCTTGATCAGAAGTTTTTTGTTTACTTTCATATCAGATCTTTGCCACTTGAAGTACCGAGAAAGTCTACAGAGGATTTGGAGGATTTGTACTAAATAAAGTCTTATTTTCTATTAAATATTACATATATATCTGGGGGTATACAGTCTTCATATATTTATTAATATTTTAGAACACCTATACCTGTGACAATCTTGCAAAATTGTAATCTTTATTGCAACATTTATGAGGCTCAAACACAGGGGGCATTGACGACTATAACATTGAAGAAACCAAGGAAAACCCATGATTTAAAACCTCAGTCATTTCCCTATTGCTTCAGGGACTGGTATCTCCCTCAACCTATGGACTTAGAGGAGTCCATCTAAGACCTATTCCACCTCAGCTTTTTGAATAACTAGGAAAATGAGACTTCTCATTTAAGCTCATTTCCATAGAGCCGCTAACCTCCCAGTCTCTAAACTGGATGGGTAGCGTACCCCTAAACGTTTAGAGGTAGTCATGGAATGACTCCTTCGTGAATATCATCTCTCTGTTAAAGCTGTCTTTAGAGCCCACTTGTGATGTTCAGAAGCTTTAAGACCTGGACTATCTGTATAAAAGCTATTGTCTATTCTAAGAAATGACAATGTCTGACGTAATCAAATAGATTGCTACTTAGGCGCAATTAGTCAAAAAATTGCCTTATAATTCATCAATAAGTCAAAACATGCGAATCCTTGCTCAGAATATTGAAATCAGATGACTGGTCAAGTTTGCGGAGGATCAACGCCAGGACAACCAGCAACTTGCAGATTAATTTTATGGCAGCTTTCAAGAAGTTCACGCAATTGATTTAATCAATTAACGTCAGGCAGGTGAAGCCAAACGCCAAGTTAAAAATTTACAACCACTGATTAAAACTTGGCTCACATCATCAGAGAGATAGTGGAACATCTTGAAGTTTCGATTATATGAGAGGCTGATGTGACTCATCACTTTGGCCAGGTCAAGTATTACCTGAGATCAAAGTGGTTAGGCTTACAATCGCGGAAGCTGCCAATTAAGAGGCCCACAATTAGATGGGTAAACCCATCAGGCAAATTGAAGTGGTGGAATGGTGACTCAATCGCCTTTTGGGTACATTAATCAATAACAACAACCAAATTAAAGACCTTGAGAAGAGCACAGAGGCAGTCAGGACTGCTCCAAACCTCAAAGATTCTCTTAATGAAGCCACTAGTTTTCCAATCATCTATATTGAGAATTCAGTTCACTGCAAGACATAGAATGGGTCAGGGTCTGAGGATCGCACAACTCACCAAAGGAACTTCTTACCCTGAAAACCAGCCTAGAAAACCACAGAACTGAAACTTTCAGAAGTCGAGCAATCCTTTAGACATGAGCCACGATACCTTTATGAAAATCTAGATTAGTTCTGGGATGAAATCAGGGGTGAACTCTGTAGATGACTGCATGGCCCTCCCGCCAAAAAATATGAAGGTGATTTTCACTGATGCACATTAGTCTAGCCCAATAGACTCAGAATCTGAAGGCAATGAGGCACTTGGGGAAGAACAATCTGGCAGTTTCACAAAGATACAACCCTGAAAGATAAAATTAGCCCCCTTGGGTTGGGACCATCTAGTACTAAAAAAAAGAAAGATAAAATTAGCTGGTATTCCAGAAACACCTATATGCATTGCTTTATCTTTCCTACACAACTGCGATGAAACACCATTTCTCCCTATGCCCATCGCCAGTCCATCATCATCAACTCACTTAGACTTATGCTCAAGGGTCAGTATCACATACCTCCAAAGTGCGCCACAAGGTCACAAATTCAACTGAGGACTCCAGCAATTATAGGGTTTATCCCGTTACCTTAGCCAAAGTTCAACCTGAAAAGGGAACATTCACACATTTTTGTCACTATTCAAGATTAGCTTGGACAGCACAATCTATAAGGCTAAACTTGCGGCATTAATGAACTCGTTGGACCCAGATAGCCATGAGCTGGTGATTTTAAGATTTCTTAGTTTGTGCTATCTTACCTAAATTTGAAGAACATTAACATAAAAGAACTTAAAGGAACGTAAAAGACGATGATCTTAAAGTTCACAATCCATTTTATTTTCTTCAATCAGAGTGAACATAATCTAAGTCTTTGCAATTTCTTTTTAATTTAAGGCTCAGGTGCTATATGGTGCAAAGTCTTGAATAATTATGAAGCACAAGTTGCCCTACAAAAGGCTTGTAAGCCTTACAAAGAACTTTAATGTGACATTATACCCATTTCAAATGACTACAACATATTGCAGATGGTGAACTATATCCACCACTGCGCTGCAACCTTCAACTCACCCAATAAGGTTACCATGATAACTGAGGTATCTAATGAAAACCCCTCAGCATGACATCAAAGAGAACTAAACAATTACCAATAGATTCATAAGAACTAAAATCCGCCACATTATGTGTCACCATAAAGCGTAAAGAGGCGTTATGCTAGTCAGTGCAATTCTGAGGGGCAAAACCCAAGGTTCATTACATTAAAACAGCTGATACCTAAGAGCAGTTAAAAAAATGCGGAGTAGAAATTTGATATTTACTTCTTCCAGATTCTACCATATCCTTAATTAATTCACAACGCCCCCAACGTCCTTACCACCCTGTTCTGTCATCACTTACAATGTACTAATAGTCTTTACTCACGCTGGGAGGATAATATAGTCTAGGCAGCTGAATTAGCATTAAAGCCTATACACAACAGGTGGAGCTGTAGGACTTACTGGTTGCTTACAGAAATATACCAAGGCTAGAAATGGTCTATGTGCCTATCCCCCCAAGAGAGTTGAATAATACTACTAGCTCCTTATTCTATGGTGAATTACATTCAAATTTTAGCCAGGCCAACAATTTTGTATTACACTCAATAAGCACCACTGATTCTTACCAATCATGTACATTCTTGATATTATCATAGCAAGTTTTGAGTCAGGGCTTTAGCAAATAGTGGGCCCTTACAATATTGTATTTACTATGTTGGTCAGGAAATTGGGACTATTGCCAGATTAACCACCACAAAGAATATGGAACTGCGGGACCTAACTCAACTATCTCACTAGGGGCATATAGCATGTTGCCGCCAAGGTCTTGTTCTATCATTGTGTTGGCTCCCGCAATCGTCCTAATGAACATCTAATACAATAACCACATTGGAACCTCACTATGAGGATGTTTGGAGTTAAAATCTAATTCAAAGAGAAGTATCTGGTGTTCCATGTTAGAACCTTCCAGTGAGCTACAGGAGCTGATACCATCATATGGAGAGGCAAGTCCGCTGTTCATAAACCTCACATCTTAGTATGGATCACTTTATCAACTATTAATTAACGCCAGACTTAATATTTAATGCATCAGATATTCAAATTAGAAGGATTATACTGAGGGCTGGCCGCTAACTAATCAATTCGAACAGCCATTATGTCATAATGAGCACATATTAATTTGCAAATACTTCCAGGTCTATATGGAAAAGTGTTTGCATTATTCAATTGCTCATACTAAGAACCAATTGTAGTACTATGATCATTATCCAGATTATGAAGAGTAGTATAATAATAGCTAACCTCTACCCATACCTGATCATTGTGAGACAGCACCAAATTTTTGCCTTCCATAACATCCTACCAATTTAAGAAGTGCAGGTTATACACAAGTTAGGATGCTGGAGGATTTTGAGTGGAGGAAAAAAGTCTTGAGTCCGTCCCCTAAGTCATAACTTATAATACCTTAATTGGACTGATGGAAGACGTAAAATTATCACGCGTTGTCCTTATTCAATAAAATATAAAGACTCACTGTGGAAAACTTGAATTTAGGATGTAATGAGGACGTGCTGCATCATATTGACACTGGAATCATCTGCCTAATTCCTCTGCCTCATCCATCAGTCCAAGTTAACAGATGAAGTCGTCAATATGAAATCAAAAAGCTTGTTATAATAGGATGCTAGTACCATCTAAGAGTTCATGGGCATCACTGGTCCCAATCATAAAAAAGGATTGGTTTAACAAGTATAAATCGACTACTGGAGACTCAATAACATAACATAGAAGGACTCCTTTTCCTTCCAAGAATTGATGATGCGTTCAACTGACACAGTAAAGAAAACTAAATATTCACCATAGATATGATTTCAGCTATCAGCAGATAAAGTTGATTTGTGAAAGAACATGAATAATGTTCCACTATAATGACTCAAGGGCTTTAAACAATGCAAACGTTGAAGGATATGTATTGCCCCTGTCAAATTCCAAAGAGCTATTTACAGCATACTGGATGATTTTCAAATTTTGCACCTTGGTTTATTTAGATGACATAACCACTTTCTTGAGGACAATAAAGATCACTTACAACATCTGGCGAAGTCTTCCATTGGCTTGTCTACTCTCAACATGAAAATCAAACCCAAGCTTGTTACTTTTTCCAAGAGCAATTTGAGTACTTGGGCTTCAATATTGACAAAACTGGCCTATGGCCTCAGCTGGCCAAATTGGGGGACATTGAGAAGATGAAGACGCCGGCCATCAAGTGCAACATCCAGGTCTTTTTAGGGATGGTCAGCTATTACTGCGGTTTAGAGTAAAACTTTAAAAAGGGAGGGAGCAGTTGTTCCACCTATTGAAGAATGGAACCTAATTCAAATGGACAACGAAATGTAAGTTGGCTATCAACCAAATTCTCACCTGTCTCATTTAGGTACAAATTTATTGTATCTTTATTTTGATAACCTGTTTGTAATCCATATGGACGCGCCCCTCACTGCCATTGAGGCCATGTGTCCCATGCCAACAACAAAGGAGTAGAACACCTCTTTAGCTTTTTTTCGCTGGATGCTAGATGTACATAAGCAAAGTTTTAATATTTCTTATAAGGAACGCTTAATTGTAGTTTCAGGGTGCAAGCATAATTAGGGTTACTTTAATAGAGTACACTTCAAGGTGGTAATTTACACCACACCTTACTTAGATGGCTACAGATTCTCAAGGATCTGGAAGGACGCCTAGATTACTGGCGCTGTTCTTGCAGGCATATCACTTTGGGATTCAACACCACCCAAGCGTAAAATGCCAGAATATTAATGTACTTTCATGTCTCACTACTGTCATGGACCATAAAAGCCCCAGTTCCAACTGCCATATAAAAGTTCCTTTAGCACACTGACAAGAAACCAAAGTGGCCTAACCAAAACAGGAAAGAGGTTTGGAGCACTGACAAGCACCAAACATTTCACCTACTATTGGTTACGCACAAACTCATGATTGGTCCAACCCAACCACATAAAAGCTCCTTGGAAATGAGCACACCAAAAATACAACAGGTATGCGATGTATGCAAACCCTGAAACAACCTTTATTTTTATTCAGGAATCATAAAAAGGGGCCCGCTGACCAGAGCTCAGCTGGGGAGCAACTGACAATGCTCCCCAGAGGGGACATGCTAGGTAAGAATTCCAAACTGAGGTTTGGAATGGGCGGGCGCTCCTTATAAAGTCAGCGCTTTGGGGCCCTCATCCAAGCTATCAATTAGGCTTGCACAAGCCTAATTAACAGCTTGGGTGAGGCACAAACCAGCATCCAGAAAGACCAAACCTAAAAATGTTTATATGTGATCCAACTCGGATTCAGAAAATCCTAATCTGAGTTGGAATGGAACGAATGGGACAAACCTGTCCGTTACAACTACCTATCATGTTGACCACCTATATGGTTAATGGCCATTATGACAAGATGCTTCTCAGACAATATGATATAAGCCATAATAATTACAACGCTCTTTGGACTGATTGATGAAGTTCACCGCTGGCAGGGATGGAAAAATTTAAACTAATAGAGGAATGAAAAAAGTATACCTTGACTAATCAAGCATATGGATCTAATCATCAAAGCTTAAAAATCCAAAGGACACTAAGGAAAAGATATCAAACAATTGAAAAGCAGTACTATTGGGAACTGATGCAATTCAATATCCACAAAGCCATCAGCTGCTTCAAGTAGTGCCATGCAGAAGCACCATATTGTAAAAGTACTTTTTTCAACTGGTTAAGTTAAGCTTTGCTTCCAAATCATTTAATCAATCTCATGGGGACGCTAACCACTAGTGGAGGCCAAATTAAAAACATTGTGGTTACTATTGACCACCTTACAAAAAGGGTCAAAGCCAAACTGATCAGAGACCTAGGACTAAACGGCAGACAACTTTATTTTAGAATAACATTAATAACCATGGGTGCCCTAATACTTTATTACAGACAAAAGCACTAACTTCACTTCTCAGGTAAATGTTAAAAATAATGTTTTGATGGGATTCATTTGGTCCTATCAACGCCCTACAACCACAAAAACAATGGTAGTGTGGTGCGGGTCAATGGCACTCTTGTTGGCATCCTGAAAATATTGGCGTCAGGCGGATCATCCAGTTAAAATACCTCCTCCTACCTTATGCCATCTTATCATAAAATAATTACATTCTAAACAATTACATGAAGATCTTTGTTTTAACTCCTATATTGGTAAAACCTGCACTAATTCTGGTCCTATACTCTTGAGTTCTCAGAGTATGAATGAACACCAGTAAATCCCTAGAAACTTTGCCCAAGTATTGTTCAATCTCCATACTGAGGCTTATTCTAATGCGCTGGCCCAGAAAATGAGATGTAGAAAGCGTTACTACATAATAAACATCCTCTTCTCTTTCTTACAAATAGGAGAGCAAGTTTTCTACTAAGATAACCTGAATTTTGTAAGACTAGCAAGCTAAAACCCATAAGTAATGGTCCAGTTGAAATCATAGAGAAAACTTTGACTGTCTTATATATCTTCAAAGACTCTGTCAAATTCTGTGCAGGGTATCATATTTCCACCGCAAGGTTATCTATAAACATAAAACAAAAAATTATTTGTGGACATTAGTGTTGACTAAAACTAATAAGAGAAATCTTTTTTACAATAATAGGGTTTTTAAGCTACAACTAATAGAGCACATTGTTGTATCTGGTACTTCCAGTGGCTCAAGGGCTCACTCAAGTAGTCTTTTTGGCAGGCTCTCACAGCTTCTTCAGAGAAAAGATCCCCTTGAAATTAGTGGTCCTCTTCAGATATGCTCTCTATATCGGCGTTCTCATTGCTGCTTTCCATGGTTTAATAAGCAACACTTCAAATGGTAGACTAAGATTGTGATATCTGAATTCTATCAGAGAAGAAAAGAGCTAGAGCTCAGAGCATTTCCTTAAAAGGATGTAATATGTTGGATATTTAAATTACAAGTGGATTGTCATAATAAATAAAAGGACCCTATTACATATGATTTAACGTTGGCACATGTAACGTTGAATAGTAAGCTAAAATAAAATATAAGGTGATAAGTATCAAGGGCACAGTGTTGATAGTTTTTTTAGTACTAGATGGTCCCAAGCACGGTGTTGATAGTTTATAATTTAAATATTGAAAAATGTGCCAATGAGGAATAAGGATTGAATGATAGTAAAATTGATTTGGTAAGCAACTACATATAAAATCAGGGCCCGCTGTGCAAAATAATAATTATGCTCCATCAAATCTGCTATTTAATTACTAGCTAAATTTATGAAATTAAATATATAAAAATAACGTACTTAGATTGTTGGTCAAAAAAACACAACAGACCACATCAAAGGGCATATTATAAACTGATTACACGACAAATTACTAAAGTTTTTCTGCAGGGCACTGAAGCACCAGCTCCATCTAATCAATTATCCTAACTCTAGCCACAGGCAAATTGTTGATTCCCTATATGTGGTTAAGTGGGGGAAATGTTGAGATTTGGGTTTCACCAACTATAAGATATTGACACGAGCCCTAATACCCCCAATACCTTATAGACCTCGCCTAACCACCTTGTACATCTGGTTGTGTCCCTCAGAAGATTGATTCCAAGCGATCTTCTATCAGATATTTCGCTAGCATTTTTGAAATAAATCTAAGCAATCATGAAATATTCCCATACAATCCTGGCCTTTGACAGATCAAAACCTATTTAGGATCAACTGAACTCCCAGTTCCCCAAAACAGATCTGTTTCCACATATTGAAGATTACCAGAATTATTCAGCTGAGCAATACCCTAAAGATGCACTTGACGTTGGACATATAACATCAAGATGAAACCACCGCTGGACATATTACCACTCAGTTTCAGAAGGAACATGGGAGCCCATTAATGGACCATAAATGGTAAGCTCTATAAATTTAGAGCTGCAGGATAGAGTGATTTACTAGAGGCCAGGATAAAAATTAAATGGGTCTTTCCTTGAAAATAGTAAAAGAGGTATTACACATCATGAACCTACCTTTATCAGCGAAATTTTGGTTTACGCTCATGTCAGACCTTATAGTCTGAAATGCTTAACAAGACTAAAGAATAATTACAAATTTAATTATAAATAATGAATTATGTTATATCTAGCTTTACGTCTAGGTCGTTTTATACTGTCTTTATAAACCTATGCTTATTTTTGTACAACTATAACTTTGGCAATCTTGCCTATTAGTAATCTCAATTGCAACAGCTGCAATCAGATGGGAGGAGCTTTCCGCTGTTTTTACATTTTTTCCAACCTCTTTCATATTTCCTTAGTCATACTTGGGGTTAATAACAGATTTTGTATCCCTCCAGAAACTCTTTGGCATTTTTTATTTGTTAAATTAATCATATTTTCTCCAACCGAGGTCATAATTAATGCCACAGTAGGAGGCTCATCTAACTTAAAATCACTAAAGCTTCCAGATCTTCAGATAATTTTAGTCTTGTCAAAGGGTATTAGCTACAAATATGCTATTGGGTTGTTAGGTCCCACCACGCGCGCCATGGTGCTAAGTTGGCCAACAGCACAGAGATGGGACTGGCATAGGCAGGATCAAGAATGTCCTAATTTGTTAAGGTTTCTTCTACTAATGGTTATTGATTCCTTGTATTTATAAAAAGTCTCCCAAAGAGGATATTCACATTTACCCAGGTGATGATCATTTTATAGGACCTTATAGGAATTTTTTGGTTCTAAAAAGTATAAGGGCATCCCTTCAACTCCTTCAACTACATGAGGCACCAGAAGCATTTGTGAAGCCCAAACATGGTACTAAAATCAATATTATATCCATATCTTAAACAGATGTGAGACTTTATACATTTTCTTGAAATCCTTGCAGTCTCAAATATTTAGGTATGTTTGTTTTAAGTTAAGATGTGAAACCATTGGCTTAGTGGTGATGGCACAATAATCCCAGAGGAATTGAGTCCCCATAGTTCATAGCTAAGATTGTCAAGGGCTCTTGCTGAGGTGTCTAAGCATTTTTACCAAACCTGAGTTGAAGTTTGTCGCGATTCCAATATGACTGGACAATAAGCTCTAAGTCAATATGGCGGAATGTATGGAATCCGCTGGAATTGAACTGGTACTGGTAATTTAAGCGCTTCAAAATGAGGCATTTGGCGAATTGAGAGGATTTGTGCCGAGATTTGATACAAATAAGAGTAAGTCAAAAAGGGAAGCATAATAGAAGAGTACCAAGCTGAGAACGCATCCAGCTAGGGAACCTAAGTATAAAGAGTCTGATGGAAGTTAAAGGTTTAGAGTTTTTAGAAGAAGGGAGATCACGCAGATAAGTCTGCGATTAATATTAAAATAAAGGTCAAAATAAGGGGGCGATAGCTCCATACTTATTTTACTAAGTATTATCATAAATTGGCGATCCTCATATTGTACGATTTGGTTGCTCAGTGGCTCATACCCTGTGCAAAACCAACTTGGCGGAATTGAGCTCAAACGCCAAGAATTAACAAAGTATTAGTAGGCCCAATGTGTCTTCTAGATTAGGTGCCAGCGGTACCAAACTACAATTAGTTTATCAAGTCAGGAGCAAACTTTGTTCTCTATATAATTCTTAATGAGTTGACATTAACTGGGGACCCGCTACCAATGACTTTAAGAAAGTGGATTTTGTAAACTTTAATGGCACCCCAAGTAACCAGGCTGTCATCCTGGGACGGCGAAGTGAGAAACATGGGTGACTTGTCAAAAGTGTAATAAGTTATCAAAACTTATCATATCAGTAGATAACATGTTCACCAGGAATTATCAGATGCAAACTTTCCAGGGTCAGGAGATTCAGATAGAGGCATGGTATTGGATCAAACAAAACAAAGAGCCTCTTCATGCTTACCTACCTTCTTCTGACAACTCGCATTTGCCTCCTCAGAATAACGCTTATAGCATTGGTATATGGTGTGATGGGGCCTTTTCAGTAGGATAAGATAGTTATGATCTTGTACTTTGTTTTGATAGTGAGTATGCGAGATTTGGTAGGATGCTTTAGAGTAGGATGAACTTATTTAAGGTAGTGCATGTTTTTAAAAAAAGAATCCATATTTTTTCAGATGCATGTAAATGTATGCTTGCGTCCTAGTATATGAAGTTGGGCGTCAGACCATGACTTAAGGGCTGAGATGACTGAGGTAATGGCGTCGTTATCTCTTTCTGCTAAGCATCACTTTTCGAAAATCAATTCAGCCTGAAATTTAGCTCCACTAAAGAGATTTACGAAAACTATTAGCAAATATGGCGGGAAACCCCGCAAAAGAACCCGCAGGCTATGCCAAACGAGCCAGCATCACCCCAAACGAAGCAACCCTCGGTTACCCACCTCAGGGTCAACCAGAATCACCCGCTCTCAAGCAGCAGCCATGAAAGCAGGCACCACCCCCCAACCTGGAGCTACTCCAACTAGCGCCATTTCACCTGATCGCACTTCTGCAACCTGCACGCCTAACAGCTCTGTGTGCGCTGCCTCCCACCAACCCGCTGGGCCCCCTCCAACCAAGGAGGCATCACCCACGCTGTTTTAATGGCGTCTGCTCAGTTGAATGCAACTCAGCCCATCCAGACATTCACCTCCCCCATTGTGTCAGCTAATTCAGCCCCAACTATTATTGCTGATGCCGTGTTTCTGGCTCCCTCCATGAGGGGCGATACCCAGCTACCTGGGCCCCAAATCCTCAGATGTAAGGTTGGATTAGCTGCACATTCTGGTTCACTAAGCACCAAATTGGGACAATCTACTCTTCCCAATGAGGATTCAAATGGTTCGGATTTTGGAACTTCACACCAGTTTCAATCTCACCTGTCACATTTAAACCCCGTTTTTGGCACTTCTCAAGTAGGCACTTTATCACAATATGCTGAAAACGACCAATTTACCAATCAGCCAATGAGTTTTGCCCACGAAATCACAGTAAATACTCGGGCTGAATTTACCCAAAATAGATTGGGATGGTGATGAAAAATCTCTCCCCTCCCAATTGGCTGGAGTTAATTCCAATCTGGATGGGACTCCCCAATTTAGCGAGGCCCAACAATCACCTGACCCCCAAACCCTCAGATGTAAGGTTGGATTAGCCGCACATTCTGGTTCACTAAGCACCAAATTGGGACAATCTACTCTTCCCAATGAGGATTCAAATGGTTCGGATTTTGGAACTTCACACCAGTTCCAATCTCACCCGTCCCATTTAAACCCCATAATCGCACTTCTCAAGTCGGCACTTTATCTCCATATGCTGAAAAAGACCAATTCACCAATCAGCCAGTGAGTTTTGCCCACGAAATCACAGCAAATACTCGGGCTGAATTTACCCAAATAGATTAAAGTGTGATGAAACATCTCCCTCCTCCCAACTGGCTGGAGTTAATTCCAATCTGGATGGGCACTTCCAATTTAGCGAGGCCCAACAAACCGCCCCTCAATTTAATATGACGCCAGCAACTGCTGTAACATTCCAGAAACAAGGGAACTCCGCAAACTTGTCCAAACCACCAGCTCACACTCAACCCGCAATTGCAGCCCAAAGCAAACACAAATGTACCAAAGGAGCCACTGGGGCGTGACAAAAACCTCTGGCACCAACGCTACCCAAAGCTGATCCCCGTGAAGTGGCGTTTATTGCTGATGTTAAGAAGAAATGGGCCGAAACTAGAGCGCAAAAGCTCTACCTCTCTCAACCCTCTCTCACGCAATTCGCCTTTATTATGGGCATAACCCTGTTGAATTCTATACAGAGGATTACTTCTCATACTTTGCAGCGATTGCGGAGACATTCCCAATTAACATCACCATCCATGAATCAGTGGAGGGCCACTACATCGATGTGGGCTTCACTGAAGCTGCCCTTGCTGACCATGCTGCCACCCTCCAGGTCATTACTCCACGCAGATCTCTTCGCATCTCCCACACGCGCTCTCACCTGGAGAAAATTTCATGGGTTACTTTTTCCAACATACCAATGACTGTTGATCCTGAGTCTCTTAAACTGGCACTCCATTGTGGTTTAATGGAGTTTGGGTCTGTTCTTTCAGTGGACTTTAGAGTCCCCTCTTACTATGCTCCCACTCAAAGAGCTCGCACTGCTAGGGCGTCGTTCATCCCCTCCCCCACTGTATCCCGCAACATTGAGATTATTCCTCGTGTGGCGGTAGTTGGGGCATGCCCTGAGATCTTTTTGTCGACCCTGATCAGGCGCGCCCCCGGTGTTCATGGTGTAACGCCCTTGGACACTTGTATAGTGGCTGCACAGCTCGAAAACAAGCCCTCTTAGCCACCGCCCAGGGGCTTAAACCAGGCCAAAAACGATCCCACGTGGCTGCATCAGCAATTCCACAACCCACACAATGGGTTCCCGTTCAAGACCTGTCCCATGAGGCCTTACGCCTAGCAGTTGAAACATCTAACCCCACTATTGGTATGGGATACCTTCGCGCTTATGCCCCCCTTCCAATGGGCACCCCCTCTAATCTCCCAGAGTCAACTCCCTCTCTCACCAAGCGCAAGGCATCTCCCACAGAGTGCCCCTCGTCAGCCACCCCACTCAGGGCTCCGCGGCACCCCCACCAACATCCACCAGCGATTTATCGCATCAACCCTCAGCTCCAAATGGAGCTATGACCACCAGCATGGACTGGCAACCCGCGGCCTGCGGTAGAAGTGCCACCTCAAAGAGTCCTACCCCAACCCCACAGTCCATTTCGCGCGGATCCTTTGCAGTGTTGGAGGAAGTGAATATGGACTCAGACTCATCAAATGGGGACACCGCGGAGGTCACCATTGAGCAACCTCAGGTCCTTCCCCTGCAACGAAAGCGGGGGCAGCATCCTAGGCTGGCTTACTGGGTGCTCCGCCCCCCGCCCTCTCCTTCCCCTAGAACCCTCAACGCTCTCCACGGATTGCAGCTAATAGTCAAGCTAAAGGACTCAAAACTAGCCGCCTCACAGCAGCAGGTTTAAGCGCTGGCAACCCCCAGGACATGGAGGGGAACAGCTATGAGTCTTATGGCAGCACCCTGGCCCTGCAATCCATCAACGCAAATGGGTTGCGGGACTTTAAGCGAAGAGCCCGCCTCCTCCGAAACTTCAGGTCAGCACAAATTGACATCGCTGCTGTCCAGGAGCCCCATATCCTCCCCCACGAACAATCTGCATGGAATGAACAGTTTGGAGGCAACTCCTTCTGGACAAACCATGCCGCCCTTATTGTTTTGAATCCCCGGGTTAAAACCCATTCTTTTTCACGATATCTAGGTGGCCGCCTCATACTGGCCAAACTCACCACTCCTGACTTCTCCTTCTTCGCTGCAAGCATCTACCTGCCTAATGCAGGTCAGGAGCAAAATCGGCTCTTGGAAGAGCTCCTCCAACTCAATCTCCCACGGAATACAGTCCTCTTAGGAGATTTCAACACAACCATAAGTCGCGTCCGTGACTCTTACCCCCTGCAGCAAAGGAACGCCCTGGATCAAGTCGCCTCCAGGATTTCCTTCGCCTGAGTTGCTTTATAGATGCGCTTCCACCCTTCACGTCTGGCCTAGGTTGCATGACTAGGATCCAGTATGATGGAGGAGCTTTCCAGTCAGCGTCACGCATAGATATGGCACTGATTGGCCCCCTGCTAATTGGCCGCGTCTCCTCTCCCATCTCTCGTGACAACCATCTGAGTGATCACAGGTCACTCACCATTGTCCTCACCACCACACTTAGACCGTCGCGTAGGTTCTGGCCTAGGGTTGCCCCAGCTCTTCTCAACAACCCCTTCACTAAGGAGAAGCTGTCTATGACCATCCAGGAGACTCTCACCTCCCCCCACCCCACCTGCTTGACCACAAGGCTAGATGGGCGGTGACCAAGGAGGGCATCACCCGCGTTGCTTACAACAGTGCCAAAGCCCAGATGACTGCAGCTTGCGCCAGAGTCAAAGGGCGGAAGCCAGAATCAGACATCTAGAGCGAAACTGCCAGCCTTCGCCCTCTCCCAGATGGTTGGATGACTGGGAAGCGGCGCAGGAAGCACTCAACTTGGAGCTCACACTGCAGGAAGAACGGGCAGCAAACTTTACAACATCTCGTTACCATGCTCAATGGGAACGCCCCACCCGCTTCTTCTTTCAGAAACAGAAAGCCCGGTCAACAGCGCAGGATATTACTGCACTGAAAATTGGCACTACAACCACTTCAAATAAGGAGGAAATCACGCAGGAACTACACCGCTTCTACTCCAGCCTCTTCCATGCCACCCAGGTGGACCCATCGGACATCCAAGACCTCCTGTGGCGGGCTCCAGAGCCGCCCATTGACCCACGGGCTGATGAGGCTCTACTGGCGCCTATTTCCATCCAGGAGGTGATGGAAACCCTTCTGAAAACCCCACGGCTTAAAGCCCCAGGCCCAGACGGAATACCCTTTGAGGTGTACCTTCTGGAACCTGCAGTGATAGCCAGAACCCTCCGCGACCTCTTCGCTGCACTCTTGGTGAATGGCGAGGTCCTCCCCGACTCCAGAGGCTCAATCACGACCCTCATTCACAAGAAGTCAGACCGTGAGAACCTGGCGAACTGGCGCCCCATAGCGTTGATCAACACAGACCACAAGCTCTTCACGAAGCTTCTGGCCAACCGCATCACAAATGGGTGTCACCTCGCCTCTCCCCATCCCAGTACGGTTTTATTCCGGGGAGGTCGTTATGGGACAACTATAATGACCTTCACGTGACTTTGACTGCTAACTCTTGTAAGGTGAATGGCTTTGTGGCTCTCCTGGATATGGAGAAAGCATATGATCGGGTAGCCTGGAAGTATATTGATGCTTCCCTGGCCCGCTTCCATCTCCCACCCGCAGCTAGGCGCTGGATATCAGCGCTCTATGACCAGCTCCACACCAGAGTCCTGGCGCCAATGGGTTTTACAGTGGCAGTACCAGTTGGACAAGGTCTCCGGCAAGGGGACCCCTGAGCCCTATCCTTTTTAACATCACCCTTGACCCCCTCTTGGCCTCCTTACAGGACAAGCTAACAGGAATTCTGGTCCCAGGTAAAGCCCCCTCACACACCATGGCATTTGCAGATGACACTGCCATTGCATTTGGCTGCCCTGGGGATGTTGCCCTCGCTGCTGTGACCATTGAGAGGTACACCAAGGCGTCCAACGCCATGGTCAACACCTCCAAGACAACAGTTGTACAGGTCGGCTCCCCCACCTTCCCCCACCATTTGGTATTGAGCCTGAGCGCGGTACCTTCCGTCACCTGGGCGTTCTTACCAACCAACAAGGAGTTGCACTAAAAAACAATGAGGACTTTCTCCTCGCAGCAGTTAACTCCAGGATTGTCAGATGGAACCGGTGGCACATCACCCCCAGGGTCGAGCTCTGATGGCCAATGTGATCCTCCTCTCCAAAGTCTGGTTCCTAGCGCACGTCTGCCCATTCACAGATGCCTTTTATAAGTGGCTCAATGTACTCCTCCGCTGTTGGATCTGGGGCTCAAACCATCCACCAATGCCCTCTCAACCATTAACCCGACCCTGCAATGAAGGGGGCCTAGGGCTTCTGGACACGCGATCCCACGCCACCACAATCTTCCTGAAGTTCCTATGGCCAATTGTCTGCTGAGACGTGAACCCCATGCCCTAATGGGCGCCCGCCCTCCGCCAGTCAGTGTCAGCAGCTCTGGGTCTTCCTAGAGCATCTCTGACCTCATTAGGGGAGTGGCTCACAAACCACCCAGGCCATCGCCTAAAACCATCCTCATCCCCCTACTGGAACCAGGCTCTCCTTGCCCTGAAACGAGTAGGCGCGCGGATCCACCATGCCTTCCCATACAGAAGGGAAGGCCCTGGCCTCAGCCCACGTCGCCATGCAATTGTGCACAATGTACAAGTTGTCACAACTCGCCTCAACCCCCAAGGTCGTCCTCCCATCCGCCCAAGACTCCTTGAGCTCCTCCCTCCGTGAGATTTGACCTTAAGGAATTGTGGAAGGACGTCTATCACACCATCCTGTCAGCAAAGGTGTCCAACACCTTATGGAGGGTGCTCCACTGTTCATACAGGACAGGGGACCGGACTGGCCCTACCTTCCAGCACCAAAGCTGCCCCCGCTGTGTGGAGCCTATTGACTCCCACCTCCATCGTTTTTTCACCTGTCCAGGTGTCGCCGCATTTTGGCCAAAGGCCCGCGCGCTCCTCCATGCTCAGCCCCGGTCTGGACACCCTGTGCAAGGCCTCATGTTTGAGCAGACATTGCCTGGTTGCCACCGACCCCTCCGTGTCCTCGCCTATGCCACAGCCATCTGGACCATCCATAACTCCTTCCTTCGTGCTGCCTTTGACCAGCAGGTGTGGACCCTTCCACACATGATCACCCACTTTCAGGTACACTTTGAGATGGCCCTGAAGGTCTTCACTATGTCGCCAACCCTCCCCCGCTCAGTTGTCACTGCAGCACGGCTCTGGCGCGCAAACCCACCTCCCTTTCTCGATGCCTCCTCCCTCCCCTTCCCTCGCCTCAGTCTCTTAGGAGCCCAGGCGTAATTCAATAAACATCGATGAATCCCCCTTGGGTTGGGACCATCTAGTACTAAAAAAAGAGGTAATGGCGTCATTAAAGGAAAATATACGTTGAAATTAATGTCTAAGCGCTGGCATAAAATTATCCTAGTGAATTTTTAGGATTTTACTCTATGTTGAAAAAAATCACCATAGAAACTACATTTGGCTAAGATGATTTTGATCACAAATGAACTCAAGAACAAAATAGTTTTGACTTCTTCCCAAGTTTGACAATTATGCAAATGAGGAGTCATGATTTTATAGATTCTCTGCTGAGGAAAAAATGGATGTGCTTAACTTTCTGCCTGTTAGTGGACTCCTCCATTGCACTCTTATAAGCATTTAAAAACTAAACAATACTCTATTGAAGGGGTTAAACCTCATTTAAAACGGGGTTAAGTAAGAGCTAGAAGGAGAAGAAAGAGCGTTGATACCTGTCTTACACTCCAGCTGGGCTCAGAGGACACTGCCTCTTTTAATTAGTTCTAGTGGTGTCCAATTCAATAAGGAGGGGTCCTCCACGCATTTTTATTAATTATGTCCTAAAAAAAGTAGTGATAAGATAAAGACCCTAACATGGTGAAGCAGCGGCGGCCTAAGCGTCCGAATTATAAAAGGGAAAGGGGGTTGAGGGGATTTTTGCCTGTGCTAGTTTTTTCATGTGGCTGGAAAAGGTGGGCAAGAAGGGGTTTAGAGCATCAGCAGTGTGGGGCAGAAGGAGAAAGAAGTGAGGGTGGAGCTAGATAAGGCTAACTGGTGCCTCTATGTAGAGCAACTGGAGAAAGACTATGGAAACTTGGTGAGTTGCGAGCACCAGAACCTAGAGAGGTGCACTAGTTGGGTCCTGTAGTGGTATGAATGGGGTGCGAAATGGTAGTGATGACTGTGCTGAGCTGTTCTCACAGGTGTCTACCAATCTCTGAGGGGAGAATACAGGCGGGAGGGGGTAGTAAGGGTTAGGCTGGAGAATTCAAATTGCTTCCCCATGTGCTGGGGCAGTGCGGGTGTGACCCAAGACAAGAAAGTGGCAATACTGGTTAGCTGAATTTTAGTGCACTTCAGTGTACTTGCCTACAATAAATGCTGCGGTTTTATTAGTTTACCTGTTTGGCTTGCTGCCAATTCAAATGGCATGAGCCGGCTGGTGGCAAAGGTGATCATGCAAAAAAATAATACATGATTTAAAAGGACTTCAAAACTTTCTGGACAAAAAGGGCTTAAGAGCATAGTTTCACTAAAAAAGCAGGTGACAAAGGTGAGGGCTTCTGTTTTTACCCTCAGGGTCCTATAACCTAGGGGTCATCAGGTCTTGTTGCCCGCAAGGAAGATGAGAGGCATATTGCCTGTCCTGTCTGGTAAAGATTGTCTGCACAATACAAAAACAGGGGAGGGCTTATGTAAGTTGCAGGGTAGTGCGAGCTACAACCAAATCTTAGTCAGGTTCAAATTTGGTGGTGCTCATATTCACGCAGCCCTAGTGTGGTGGAGGGTTTTACCCCACACCTTCATCCCGCAAAGTTAACTGCACTAGCAACCCTCTGCGGTATTTAAAACTCAAAGAAAGGGTGATAATCTTTTCATCAATGAGGCCACCTGTCTGCATCACCTTGAGTTAATAGTGAGTTTGATAATTGGAAAGTGTAACAATTTTATACAAAGTGAATTACTTGATGCCTTGGAGAGTTTAAGGTTATTTGGAGTCTAGCAGTGAAGATCATATTTCATCAACGCATGCGCAGCTTCTGTAAATGCACGTTCCTTAATACCAAACTTTGTTTCATTGGAAAGTCTCTGGGGAAGTTAAAGATTATAATACCTTTCATTGTGACTCAATCTTCATATGGAGGGCTTGGAAGAGAAAGGAGTTGGTGAGACTGCGGCTGCTTTGACAGACTTTTAATGAATAATTAAATAAACTAGATATCCATATTAATTATGAAAAGGCAGGTGAGATCAATAAGGGGATGTTAATGATTCTGAACAGTCAAAGTTGAATTAATTCTATATGCACATTCATTGTTATTACCCATTTTGAGATTTTCAAAATGGTTAGATACTTCCAGCTCTGGTTATTGAAAAGATTTTGCTGGGTGACAGATGCTGATTGGCCACGCACATTAGAGCATGGCAAATCTGCTGACTTGAGCCACAATATGCTCTAGAATGGTTCTGGTGGTTGAGCCTTTGTTAGTCAGAACGGTGTGGGCAGCGCACTCAGAGAATGAGCTTAGGGGGAGTATTGATCCCCATTCAAAAAATTATATAACCAGTGGTGGTGTTTACGCCAAAGTGAGGAGAAGCGGAAGCAGATTCCATGGACATGGCTAGTCATTTGCACTTCAAAAGGTCAAGTCTAAAGCACAAGGTACTGATGGCGCAGCTGTTTTTGATTTGTGCCTATAAGGGATGATCAGGGAGGATATGATTATGGCGTGGGGTGTATCAAAAGGATGGTTCATGACAGAGGGGAGATTGTCACAACTGCGTGAGGCCCAGTAAGACAATCAACACCACTAGGGACCGCAAACTGCAGCACGGTGTCAGCGCTGTAAGCAGCCAAGCCCTCCATGAGTTCATGGTGGGTGCTTTCAGGGGAGAGTTGGGAGAGAAAGCCAGCAATTGGAACACCAGTGAGACCTCATCTGGGAAGTATGTTTGTATGGTTGGGATGGGGGTATTTTTACAAAATTAAATGCAGCTGTGATGTTACAACGGTCTGGGCTTCACTAGAGAAGCCAAGATCAAAGCATCGCTTAAAGGGCCAAAATCTATAGATATGTTGGGTTTGTAGACCACCGTGAATATCTTAATGATAAATGCAATTGCATAGGGGAAGAGGTTCCCATATCTGACCCAAAGAACTAAATTCAGGTTGCTCTGATGGAGCACTAGTGAGATTCTGAGGTTTTCCTGTGAGTGTTCAAGATGGTAGGATAGGTATGAAGAGGGATGTAGCGACTGGAAGTGTTTAGGGGATAGCTGGGCCAGCCTGGGATGTTTCAGTGGCGGCAGATAAATGCCAGGAGGCGGCACAATGCCACCCTCACATGGGGGCAGCAGGCACTGATCAAGTTGATATAGGCTAGGAGCAGCATAGGTGAAAAGGCGGTTAAACACAAAAAAATGTATAAAATTTTTTGAATTCAATCAAGGTAGTAATCAAAGTGAAAGAGAGCTTTCCCAGAGGACACTGTTAGCATATTTTAGATCTTTTAGTTGATTTTCTTCTTAGTTTCTTTAATTTACCCTGTAATTCATACCAGCATTGGTTAGGGGCAGCTGTATAGGCATATGTTCCATCTGAACTTTGAGAGCTAAAAATCTTAATTTCAAAGTTACTGACTCGGTTACCTAAGTTAGTACAATTTTGTTCTAGTAAGTCGAGATTATTATCAGTGAGTTTGATAAATACAAAAATGCTTTCCATCTCCCTACCCAACGCCACCAAGGTAAAGTTGGAGTTGATCTGGTGACCATAGGGTGAACTACGCACCCTTAGAAAATTTAACTTAATTGCTTATAAAAATAGTTAATTTCTGCTAATATTTCGCCTTTTCATAGTATTCAGTAACTTACGTGCATGGTACAGTAGACCCATTGGGGCCTTTAGGCCCTTCTGCTCTGTCAAAGCCAAGGACATTTAGGCCCTTTGGGACATGGGTCCAGTCGAAACATCAGTTCAAGTAGTACTTGTGGCCCTTGGTGCCCTTCAGGCCCGCGCTGACCCTTAAGGCCATAGATTCTTTTGGCCAAGGTAATGTTCTGACATCATTGTTGCAATATTCTGATCAATGTTTCTTCTTGTTCCAGCGTTGCACAAAAAGCTGATTCTTAAGCCTTGAACTAACATGAGGATTCATAGGAGGTCTGATACACATATTTATGTACTTCATCTATTAAACTTTGTAGTTGATACTAAAGTTGGTTATCCATGTAGCTAGAAATTTCAGATCCTGGAAAGCAATCTGGTTTCTGGCTTTGTTAATGAGGTGTTGATTGTCCTGGATTGCCTCACATTTATCTTGAAAAACGCAGAGGCGTATTCATGAAAGCAACAAGGCTGTAGTTGAGGTATGCATTGATCACAACTTTCGTAGCACCTTCTGAAGGTGTTTTATTACTAGCTGGAGAATGGGATGAATGGATATATTCTTAACAAATGAAAGTAAGATTTCACCCCATTAGCTAACTCGTTAGTGGACATGGTAGCATGATAATAAAATCGCTACATACACAAATGTGCTACTATAGCTTAGAAGCAGCTGGATTGACTTATGATATAGTTTCACAAAAAGCTGTTGGATAATACTACTGATGTTGCTGGGTTGTTGATTATATTGATTGCTATCTAAAATGGTCAAGATGTGCTCAAAGGTGAACCAGAACTCCAAACTTTTATGGTATAATGTTTTTATTTCATATTTGGATGTTTTAATTATTTTTGATAATTTCCGCCATGTTGGAGGGAATGTTTAATAGAATTATTGTCCATATTTATTGCTCACATATTCACTTATTACAACTTAATGCCTCCTGTAGAGAGCACCAATATTGTCTTTGGTGATATAGCAAAGCTAAATAGATAATTTTTGGCAGTACTGAGGTGTCTTATTCATAAAAAAACAAAGCTTTTTTGAGATGGAATTTAGTAGTATGATGGCTTCTGAGAGGCAATGACTAAGAACCTTTTTTAGGAGGGTACACATAATAGAAACTATACTGGCTCTTAGCCACTAACACTATTTTATTGAGTATGTGAAGAAACATAAAAATATACACTAATATAAAATTTAAGAATTTATGGCTAACTTTATTAATTTTTAATTCTTCAATATTTATAGGGCAGTAAGGGATCCTTGTGGCAGAGCAAGCGTATGGGTCCTTCTTGATCAAGACTTTTGTTTCTAATCTAGTAAAAGATTGAGCAGCAGCTTATCCCTATGTCAACATCTAGATTGTTGGGAACCCATTGTTCTTGTATTTTAAGATTGCAACTCTGGGTAATTAAATGCAGTTTCTCCCAGGGTGTCAATTGGTGCCCCAAAGTAACCTTACCTAGTAACAATTTTTTATATCTTGTACACTAGTTCTTGCCCATTTTTTTGGCATTGACCATTTAGACTAAATTTATTAAGATCAGTTGGCTTAATCCCAGTCGAGGATTGGTCTGCGTAGTTTATTATTCCAAGCTTAATAATATTCATTTTTCTCTATTACAAACCCTGACACTTTCACTTCAAAAGTGCTCTTCATTATTAAAAATTTCAAGTAAGATTTCCTGGAGCTACTAAATCTTATAATCTTGTATCCTTCTAAGGACTGGCCAGTTACTCTCCATTTTCCAATTTTATATCTTTCTGTCAGATGCTTTTATCATGCTACCAGGTGATGGAATAACTCTATGAAGATAAATTATTATAGATCTATATAATTTAATGTGACAAGAGAATGGCTGTATACCAAAGGATCTACTCAAATTTATCAAAAAAAGGACAAATATGAAGAAAAATAAGAGGCTACTATACCTTAAACTATGGTATGCACTTAGAAACTGGTTGTTTAAATTAAGCATAAACTTACCTGTTTTTTGGAAATGCTATGCACAGCTTAAATAATGACTAATTCTAGTATTTGATATATAAATGGAAGGAGTAATCCGTGTGATAGATTGCTATACAATGTACACTATAGCAAATATAAGATTAAAATATTAATGCCTAAACTTAAGATGCTGTTCATTAGATTTCTAAAGATATTATATAATAATGATGAAGCGGATGAGGAAGGGTTGTATATGACATACAATGCTATGAATAAAATAATTAATATTTTAATTCAGATGCTGGAGCAGCTCCTGAAGAATAGCCGCCTAAATTGTTCACTTAGATCTGAAAAGACCAGAAATGAGTTAAAAACTTTATTTTACTCTTCCTGACAACTTAGTTAAAAATTCTATTTGAAACAAGCGTGATACTGATCAATTCATATCAAATATACTTGCTTTTGATATCATGAAGAACATACAAAGCTATGTATCTCTGACAAGGCTCACCATTGTTCCTATGATTAAAATAGCCAGCTGAAGTGTGCGCCTCCGCTTCCATTTCCTTTCCTGAGCCGAAAAACACTTCTGTTTTTGACGATGAAGTCACAAAAGATGAACCTGGATGCCTCCACGCCCATGCCACTACACCCACCTAGACTCTTAACAGACCCTACTAATGGAATTGATCAGAAAAATCAAACGCCTCTACAATTATTTCATTTTTATTTGCTAACCTTCAGAATCCAACATTCCAATACTTATTTATTCTACAATTCAGATTTGGGTAATACTGGCGATAAAAAGTCAAAACCACTTAATCATCTTTAATGAGTCAAGATGAGTTTAGAGCTACCACTTAAATAGTCTGAAATCAAAAATCATTAAACCCACAATAGATAGTAAAGACTAAATTACTAATAAGAAATCTGCCAGGTCTAAACCTGGCTGAATTGGTGTTTGATTCTAAAATATGAACTGATGTTAGTTCTTAACTATAGATTAGTCATATCTGATCCAAAAAGTCTAACTAATCATAAATAAAATTCATAAATTGAACCAAAGGTAATAAAAGCCTCCCAAATAAACATCAAAGCTAATTAAATATAGACTAAGTCACCAAAACCTCTAAATCCCATCATTGAAGCTATTCCTCATATGAAACTAATGGTGATGCTAAACCCACTGAGCACTCATCCGCCTAAAACGCCTACTGATTTTAACCTCTCTATTTTCAGCTTATTAGCAACCAAAAGTCTCATATAGTAGCCTCAATTACCTCAAGGAACTCTCAGGTTCTAGCATATACAACTGCTAGGATCTTCTTTTTTGTACTAGATGGTCCCAACCCAAGGGGGATTCATCGATGTTTATTGAATTACGCCTGGGCTCCTAAGAGCCTGAGGCGAGGGAAGGGGAGGGAGGAGGCATCGAGAAAGGGAGGTGGGTTTGCGCGCCAGAGCCGTGCTGCAGTGACAACTGAGCGGGGGAGGGTTGGCGACATAGTGAAGACCTTCAGGGCCATCTCAAAGTGTACCTGAAAGTGGGTGATCATGTGTGGAAGGGTCCACATCTGCTGGTCAAAGGCAGCACGAAGGAAGGAGTTATGGATGGTCCAGATGGCTGTGGCATAGGCGAGGACACGGAGGGGTCGGTGGCAACCAGGCAATGTCTGCTCAAACATGAGGCCTTGCACAGGGTGTCCAGACCGGGGCTGAGCATGGAGGAGCGCGCGGGCCTTTGGCCAAAATGCGGCGACACCTGGACAGGTGAAAAAACGATGGAGGTGGGAGTCAATAGGCTCCACACAGCGGGGGCAGCTTTGGTGCTGGAAGGTAGGGCCAGTCCGGTCCCCTGTCCTGTATGAACAGTGGAGCACCCTCCATAAGGTGTTGGACACCTTTGCTGACAGGATGGTGTGATAGACGTCCTTCTACAATTCCTTAAGGTCAAATCTCACGGAGGGAGGAGCTCAAGGAGTCTTGGGCGGATGGGAGGACGACCTTGGGGGTTGAGGCGAGTTGTGACAACTTGTACATTGTGCACAATTGCATGGCGACGTGGGCTGAGGCCAGGGCCTTCCCTTCTGTATGGGAAGGCATGGTGGATCCGCGCGCCTACTCGTTTCAGGGCAAGGAGAGCCTGGTTCCAGTAGGGGGATGAGGATGGTTTTAGGCGATGGCCTGGGTGGTTTGTGAGCCACTCCCCTAATGAGGTCAGAGATGCTCTAGGAAGACCCAGAGCTGCTGACACTGACTGGCGGAGGGCGGGCGCCCATTAGGGCATGGGGTTCACGTCTCAGCAGACAATTGGCCATAGGAACTTCAGGAAGATTGTGGTGGCGTGGGATCGCGTGTCCAGAAGCCCTAGGCCCCCTTCATTGCAGGGTCGGGCAATGGTTGAGAGGGCATTGGTGGATGGTTTGAGCCCCAGATCCAACAGCGGAGGAGTACATTGAGCCACGTATAAAAGGCATCTGTGAATGGGCAGACGTGCGCTAGGAACCAGACTTTGGAGAGGAGGATCACATTGGCCATCAGAGCTCGACCCTGGGGGTGATGTGCCACCGGTTCCATCTGACAATCCTGGAGTTAACTGCTGCGAGGAGAAAGTCCTCATTGTTTTTTAGTGCAACTCCTTGTTGGTTGGTAAGAACGCCCAGGTGACGGAAGGTACCGCGCTCAGGCTCAATACCAAATGGTGGGGGGAAGGTGGGGGAGCCGACCTGTACAACTGTTGTCTTGGAGGTGTTGACCATGGCGTTGGACGCCTTGGTGTACCTCTCAATGGTCACAGCAGCGAGGGCAACATCCCCAGGGCAGCCAAATGCAATGGCAGTGTCATCTGCAAATGCCATGGTGTGTGAGGGGGCTTTACCTGGGACCAGAATTCCTGTTAGCTTGTCCTGTAAGGAGGCCAAGAGGGGGTCAAGGGTGATGTTAAAAAGGATAGGGCTCAGGGGGGTCCCCTTGCCGGAGACCTTGTCCAACTGGTACTGCCACTGTAAAACCCATTGGCGCCAGGACTCTGGTGTGGAGCTGGTCATAGAGCGCTGATATCCAGCGCCTAGCTGCGGGTGGGAGATGGAAGCGGGCCAGGGAAGCATCAATATACTTCCAGGCTACCCGATCATATGCTTTCTCCATATCCAGGAGAGCCACAAAGCCATTCACCTTACAAGAGTTAGCAGTCAAAGTCACGTGAAGGTCATTATAGTTGTCCCATAACGACCTCCCCGGAATAAAACCGTACTGGGATGGGGAGAGGCGAGGTGACACCCATTTGTGATGCGGTTGGCCAGAAGCTTCGTGAAGAGCTTGTGGTCTGTGTTGATCAACGCTATGGGGCGCCAGTTCGCCAGGTTCTCACGGTCTGACTTCTTGTGAATGAGGGTCGTGATTGAGCCTCTGGAGTCGGGGAGGACCTCGCCATTCACCAAGAGTGCAGCGAAGAGGTCGCGGAGAATTCTGGCTATCACTGCAGGTTCCAGAAGGTACACCTCAAAGGGTATTCCGTCTGGGCCTGGGGCTTTAAGCCGTGGGGTTTTCAGAAGGGTTTCCATCACCTCCTGGATGGAAATAGGCGCCAGTAGAGCCTCATCAGCCCGTGGGTCAATGGGCGGCTCTGGAGCCCGCCACAGGAGGTCTTGGATGTCCGATGGGTCCACCTGGGTGGCATGGAAGAGGCTGGAGTAGAAGCGGTGTAGTTCCTGCGTGATTTCCTCCTTATTTGAAGTGGTTGTAGTGCCAATTTTCAGTGCAGTAATATCCTGCGCTGTTGACCGGGCTTTCTGTTTCTGAAAGAAGAAGCGGGTGGGGCGTTCCCATTGAGCATGGTAACGAGATGTTGTAAAGTTTGCTGCCCGTTCTTCCTGCAGTGTGAGCTCCAAGTTGAGTGCTTCCTGCGCCGCTTCCCAGTCATCCAACCATCTGGGAGAGGGCGAAGGCTGGCAGTTTCGCTCTAGATGTCTGATTCTGGCTTCCGCCCTTTTGACTCTGGCGCAAGCTGCAGTCATCTGGGCTTTGGCACTGTTGTAAGCAACGCGGGTGATGCCCTCCTTGGTCACCGCCCATCTAGCCTTGTGGTCAAGCAGGTGGGGTGGGGGGAGGTGAGAGTCTCCTGGATGGTCATAGACAGCTTCTCCTTAGTGAAGGGGTTGTTGAGAAGAGCTGGGGCAACCCTAGGCCAGAACCTACGCGACGGTCTAAGTGTGGTGGTGAGGACAATGGTGAGTGACCTGTGATCACTCAGATGGTTGTCACGAGAGATGGGAGAGGAGACGCGGCCAATTAGCAGGGGGCCAATCAGTGCCATATCTATGCGTGACGCTGACTGGAAAGCTCCTCCATCATACTGGATCCTAGTCATGCAACCTAGGCCAGACGTGAAGGGTGGAAGCGCATCTATAAAGCAACTCAGGCGAAGGAAATCCTGGAGGCGACTTGATCCAGGGCGTTCCTTTGCTGCAGGGGGTAAGAGTCACGGACGCGACTTATGGTTGTGTTGAAATCTCCTAAGAGGACTGTATTCCGTGGGAGATTGAGTTGGAGGAGCTCTTCCAAGAGCCGATTTTGCTCCTGACCTGCATTAGGCAGGTAGATGCTTGCAGCGAAGAAGGAGAAGTCAGGAGTGGTGAGTTTGGCCAGTATGAGGCGGCCACCTAGATATCGTGAAAAAGAATGGGTTTTAACCCGGGGATTCAAAACAATAAGGGCGGCATGGTTTGTCCAGAAGGAGTTGCCTCCAAACTGTTCATTCCATGCAGATTGTTCGTGGGGGAGGATATGGGGCTCCTGGACAGCAGCGATGTCAATTTGTGCTGACCTGAAGTTTCGGAGGAGGCGGGCTCTTCGCTTAAAGTCCCGCAACCCATTTGCGTTGATGGATTGCAGGGCCAGGGTGCTGCCATAAGACTCATAGCTGTTCCCCTCCATGTCCTGGGGGTTGCCAGCGCTTAAACCTGCTGCTGTGAGGCGGCTAGTTTTGAGTCCTTTAGCTTGACTATTAGCTGCAATCCGTGGAGAGCGTTGAGGGTTCTAGGGGAAGGAGAGGGCGGGGGGCGGAGCACCCAGTAAGCCAGCCTAGGATGCTGCCCCCGCTTTCGTTGCAGGGGAAGGACCTGAGGTTGCTCAATGGTGACCTCCGCGGTGTCCCCATTTGATGAGTCTGAGTCCATATTCACTTCCTCCAACACTGCAAAGGATCCGCGCGAAATGGACTGTGGGGTTGGGGTAGGACTCTTTGAGGTGGCACTTCTACCGCAGGCCGCGGGTTGCCAGTCCATGCTGGTGGTCATAGCTCCATTTGGAGCTGAGGGTTGATGCGATAAATCGCTGGTGGATGTTGGTGGGGGTGCCGCGGAGCCCTGAGTGGGGTGGCTGACGAGGGGCACTCTGTGGGAGATGCCTTGCGCTTGGTGAGAGAGGGAGTTGACTCTGGGAGATTAGAGGGGGTGCCCATTGGAAGGGGGGCATAAGCGCGAAGGTATCCCATACCAATAGTGGGGTTAGATGTTTCAACTGCTAGGCGTAAGGCCTCATGGGACAGGTCTTGAACGGGAACCCATTGTGTGGGTTGTGGAATTGCTGATGCAGCCACGTGGGATCGTTTTTGGCCTGGTTTAAGCCCCTGGGCGGTGGCTAAGAGGGCTTGTTTTCGAGCTGTGCAGCCACTATACAAGTGTCCAAGGGCGTTACACCATGAACACCGGGGGCGCGCCTGATCAGGGTCGACAAAAAAGATCTCAGGGCATGCCCCAACTACCGCCACACGAGGAATAATCTCAATGTTGCGGGATACAGTGGGGGAGGGGATGAACGACGCCCTAGCAGTGCGAGCTCTTTGAGTGGGAGCATAGTAAGAGGGGACTCTAAAGTCCACTGAAAGAACAGACCCAAACTCCATTAAACCACAATGGAGTGCCAGTTTAAGAGACTCAGGATCAACAGTCATTGGTATGTTGGAAAAAGTAACCCATGAAATTTTCTCCAGGTGAGAGCGCGTGTGGGAGATGCGAAGAGATCTGCGTGGAGTAATGACCTGGAGGGTGGCAGCATGGTCAGCAAGGGCAGCTTCAGTGAAGCCCACATCGATGTAGTGGCCCTCCACTGATTCATGGATGGTGATGTTAATTGGGAATGTCTCCGCAATCGCTGCAAAGTATGAGAAGTAATCCTCTGTATAGAATTCAACAGGGTTATGCCCATAATAAAGGCGAATTGCGTGAGAGAGGGTTGAGAGAGGTAGAGCTTTTTGCGCTCTAGTTTCGGCCCATTTCTTCTTAACATCAGCAATAAACGCCACTTCACGGGGATCAGCTTTGGGTAGCGTTGGTGCCAGAGGTTTTTGTCACGCCCCAGTGGCTCCTTTGGTACATTTGTGTTTGCTTTGGGCTGCAATTGCGGGTTGAGTGTGAGCTGGTGGTTTGGACAAGTTTGCGGAGTTCCCTTGTTTCTGGAATGTTACAGCAGTTGCTGGCGTCATATTAAATTGAGGGGCGGTTTGTTGGGCCTCGCTAAATTGGAAGTGCCCATCCAGATTGGAATTAACTCCAGCCAGTTGGGAGGAGGGAGATGTTTCATCACACTTTAATCTATTTGGGTAAATTCAGCCCGAGTATTTGCTGTGATTTCGTGGGCAAAACTCACTGGCTGATTGGTGAATTGGTCTTTTTCAGCATATGGAGATAAAGTGCCGACTTGAGAAGTGCGATTATGGGGTTTAAATGGGACGGGTGAGATTGGAACTGGTGTGAAGTTCCAAAATCCGAACCATTTGAATCCTCATTGGGAAGAGTAGATTGTCCCAATTTGGTGCTTAGTGAACCAGAATGTGCGGCTAATCCAACCTTACATCTGAGGGTTTGGGGGTCAGGTGATTGTTGGGCCTCGCTAAATTGGGGAGTCCCATCCAGATTGGAATTAACTCCAGCCAATTGGGAGGGGAGAGATTTTTCATCACCATCCCAATCTATTTTGGGTAAATTCAGCCCGAGTATTTACTGTGATTTCGTGGGCAAAACTCATTGGCTGATTGGTAAATTGGTCGTTTTCAGCATATTGTGATAAAGTGCCTACTTGAGAAGTGCCAAAAACGGGGTTTAAATGTGACAGGTGAGATTGAAACTGGTGTGAAGTTCCAAAATCCGAACCATTTGAATCCTCATTGGGAAGAGTAGATTGTCCCAATTTGGTGCTTAGTGAACCAGAATGTGCAGCTAATCCAACCTTACATCTGAGGATTTGGGGCCCAGGTAGCTGGGTATCGCCCCTCATGGAGGGAGCCAGAAACACGGCATCAGCAATAATAGTTGGGGCTGAATTAGCTGACACAATGGGGGAGGTGAATGTCTGGATGGGCTGAGTTGCATTCAACTGAGCAGACGCCATTAAAACAGCGTGGGTGATGCCTCCTTGGTTGGAGGGGGCCCAGCGGGTTGGTGGGAGGCAGCGCACACAGAGCTGTTAGGCGTGCAGGTTGCAGAAGTGCGATCAGGTGAAATGGCGCTAGTTGGAGTAGCTCCAGGTTGGGGGGTGGTGCCTGCTTTCATGGCTGCTGCTTGAGAGCGGGTGATTCTGGTTGACCCTGAGGTGGGTAACCGAGGGTTGCTTCGTTTGGGGTGATGCTGGCTCGTTTGGCATAGCCTGCGGGTTCTTTTGCGGGGTTTCCCGCCATATTTGCTAATAGTTTTCGTAAATCTCTTTAGTGGAGCTAAATTTCAGGCTGAATTGATTTTCGAAAAGTGATGCTTAGCAGAAAGAGATTTTCCCTGCTGGGATCTTCTTTGTTTTGTTAAGATCCATGCTTTCCTGGTAGAAAACTTCTCTCATATTACAATCTACTAAAGTAAATTGGTCTTCAACCCTGATATTTAATATTACTATGAAAATGATTGACATCAATACCCAACAAAGGCAAGTATAAAGTAAAACAATGTCAATGAAACTTAATTAGATTTGCTAAAATGTGCTTTTATCATCATGCATATTAAAATTGGCATTGGATCCAGAAACAATTATGAACCTCAAGAGTGATTATGAGGATTCAATAATGTTTAATCAAAGGCTAAATTTTTTATCAGCTTCCAGTCACTAAAAATTTTACAACATGTAAGTCTAAAAGAATATCTAATAGAACTTAGAAACTACTTCAATGAACTTTTAGTAAATTTAGTATCCCTTCCCAAAGGATTATTAGTTCTTTTTTTTCTATATTTAGATAAACCTTCTATTTATTTACTTTTTCTGTTTCGCCTTATTTTACTTATGGTTTAAGGAAATAGTCCATAATGCCGCTGCTCTAAATCTATCCTTTGAGTTATTGCACCTACCCCTTCCTTTGCTGTGTATATGCCTTTATCTAGCCAGTAATCTTCACAACTCCTCATATAATTTATGTAAAAAAACTAACCTATCTTTTGATGTGTTTTATTATTACCTCAGATTGTGCGCTGGATTGCTTTTGATAGCTTGTCACATCGCCTTATATAAAAGAACGTGAGATTATAAAAATTACTTTTTTGCCTCCATATCTTTTATGCCCTGAAAATCAATGAGCTGTCAAACATTCCCACTTAGTACACCAACGCCACCACTGCGGTAATAGTAAAATTATCCTTCCATGTTCTAAAAGCTAGCCACTACTTTCCATCAACTGTTTAATTTCTTCCACGCTGTCATTTCTACCTTTTAGATCAACCCTTGCTATACTTGGAATCTACTGAGATGATTTTTTCTGCAAAACATGACACAGCTTTATTTTAAAGCAATTTTCAACATGCTGCAGGCTTCTTAAAACCCTTACATGAGAAGATGGATACGCAGATTTTCACCTTGTCACAAAGATATGTGAATGGAAGTCATTTTTTTGACTAACCAACCCGGTTTACCTTCATCCTTGGATGATTACATTGACCTTGTTTACTGCTCAGCCACCCATGAAGAGTCACTTGATGCAGCCTGGCTAACGCTTCTATACCTGTATCAGGGCAATTTTACTGAAGCAGAATATGCTGCACGTTTCCATTACTTGGCTTGGTCTACTTTGTGCTTATCTCACTCATCTCCTTCGTTTGTTTATACAGAACTTATGGCCATAGTTATTGAGAGCCACTAATGCCACCTTATCAGTGCCACTTTAGTGGCGGAGATCTCCTTAGCAGTATAGATAGAGCAACAAATGTATGTGGCACTCACAAAAGAAGTCTTTAAAGCTAGTCCTGGCCTCTTTGGCTACGTCGCCCCTGCTCCCAGTGAGATCCTATTTCCCCTTAAGAGCCTCACCTGTACAAGAAATGGGCCACACCTTTGGATAAAAACTAAGACAGTACACTGAAGAAGTGATGCCACCTTACAACTTGCATCCTTCATAATCAAGTCTTATGAATATGTTTAGAAAATGGTTTTTACCCTTCTTTATATCTGATTATACCTACTACCAGTAAGCATAAAATTCAGAAAGGTATGGAAAAAGCAGAGTATAAACTGGAGTGTACTGGTGTAGAAAATAACTTTGTGGACCTTGCTCTGGTTAAAAAACTTTAATTGTTCACCATATTTCGTGGTTAAGTTACCCTTGCTGACACCTTTAAGTCTTCGCATAGCAGAAGTTTACTTGGACAGTTAGTCTTCTTCAATCCTAGCATAGGTTTAAAGAAATTTTGTGTGCCTAGGAAAATATCCCTGCTTAACAATACTTGGCATGAAACTTTTCTTTCTTGTTGCAAACACTTTTGCAACCTATTTAATTCAAGACTAAATCTAGTTTGATAATCTCACAGAGGATATTAGTCTGCTCCCATGTCAGGGAGCAGTTGGGCAAGCAAGGTAAGAGGAGCAGGCGGAAGGCACGCGGCCTCCAACATTCAAAAACGCCCTGGAGAATACAGCGGAATAGACAAAAATCTCAAAAAACCAGCGGTCACAATTTCCCTGGAGATACTCGCGTGGCAAGCACAATGCAACCAGTACATTAACACGCCACACTCCCAGCCACTTTTGTCAGTGGGATTCGGAGTCTGTGTGTATCTGGACATCCAAAAAACGGTTTTATGGGAAAAATTTTGTGAAGATGTACACAAAATTTTCCTGACCACGGTGTACGTTGCACCTCACTCCATGTCATGCAGTTGGCTGGACCTAGGTTTCGAAAAGAAATAGCAGCAGATGAGGCTGCAGTGGTGCGCATAGTGGTCAACCTCCCCAAAGGGCAATGGGTCATTGAAACCAAATGCACCAGATGGACAAAATCAAACCAAATTTCCTCACGTTTGACTTTTTGCCTACTACAGTAAAACGTGACATTTTGGAGCAACACCTGAAAGATGGTCTCACCATATATGGCGAAATACAATCTTTCGAAATGCAATGCTTCACGCTGATGCCACACCTGTGCACCGGCAAAGCCATCGCAGTTCTGACCCCAACTGAGGAGATTGCGAAGGACCTAACCCAGATCCCGCACTCCACTTTTATTAATATCGCAGGGCATATCACCCACCCATTCTGGGTAACCGTGGACAGCGCGCCCCCATTTGCACCCACTGTGACGCGTTCAGCCATAAGGCGCATGTAAGCCCCATCAAGGAGGGCGTCATATTCCAAGAGCACCCCTCAGCGGCCATGGCCAGCGGAGAGGCGCACTATGAACCAACCGCAAGCACCAAGGAGGCTTTCCCATGGGGAGCACAAGGCTGCTACCTATTGGTAAAGCCCATCTCCCCGAGGGAGCAGAAGAAGGCCAAGCAGGCCCATAGGGCCGCGGCCAAGGAAGTGGCCAAGGCTACCACCTCCATCCCACACTCACAATGCCAGGAGGACATGGAGACCTTCATGGCAGAAGCGACTCGGGAATCCATCAACCAATCAGATTGGGAAGCCCATGCTGAGTGGGCCACTCAATCCGAGGATCTGATGGGAGATTCGATCTCACCCAATCGCTGCACCCAAGCTCCAGTCAAAACCAACTTGGGACCTATCCCAACTGAAAATTTTTTTTGACCCGCTCAATGGTGCACTGAACTTATCCGCACTACAAAAAATTTGTCTGACGTCGGGAAAACAAAAAGCAAAGGCCAAAGCCAACGCGACTCTCTCCACAAAAATTAACAAAAACCCCGATAGCATTGCTGCTAACACCCACGCTGCTGTGAAAGCCCGTGGGGACCTTGAAGAGGCTGGTGGGCCCAGGGGCCCACCCCCTCACACCTAAGGTGCAATGGGGGAAATCTTTACTCTAGGGACGTTGAATATCACTTGACTCAAGGCCTCCACGTCCTGGGCTAGGAAACTGAGTTTTTACAACACAATTTACCTGTAAATATCCTGGCAATCAGGTGTCTTACTGTCCACGAGGTTCTGAGGAAGCTTGGAAAACAATGCTCCTCCTATCCCTATCCTTTTGGTCAAAGCACTGTGGGGTGCTAATTTGGAAAAATAATTTTTTAAATTCACATCCTCAGAAACATTCCTAAATGGCTGAGTGCTCATTGTCACCTTCTCGTGGGCTGATGTTGCACACGCAATCATCAACATCTATGCCCCAAACGGTGCACACAAGCGTCAGGAATTTTTCTTGTCAGTCAAATCCCTCCCGCTACCCCCTGATTCTTTCCTAGTTGGCAACATGAACTGTTGGTTAACCTCACTAACGGACCAGTGGCCTCCCTCACCCCACGCCCCACAGGGTCACATAGAATTACGCATTCTAAAAGCCACCCTTGGGTTAATGGATGCGCTGCTGCGACATGCCCCACTGCTCAAAAACATGACGCGTCCCCACATCCACAATGGCCAATTAAGGTCCATGACCCGCATCAACCTTATTCTAACGCTGGCGAAATTCCAACCCCACATCTCCCACTTCAAAACAACAAAAATGGAATTTGACCACCGACTGGTCTTAATAAACTACCACTTACCCGTCACAGTTGCAAAGGCCCCACATTGGTGCAAAATCCACCCCCAGAGCTCGCGTCGCCAGGATTTTCCACATGAGTGGAAGAGGCAACTTTGGCAAAATTGTTTGTTGCACCATTTTGTGCGGACCCCATTTCCACATGGGCAACTTTCAAAGAGGACACCATCCGCCACTATCGCCATCTCTCCTCCAGATGCTCACGAGCCACATTGGCGGTTATCTTGCGCACTCTGGTGGAATTTGCCCACTTGGAGTCCAACATTCCAGCCACAGGATACAGCCCTGCATGGGGCTGTAAGTGGGTGGAGGCAGCCGCCCACCTCAATGCACTTGAAAGGCAACACAAACATCAGGTTTGTGTCCAATACAGGGCCACACGCATCACTAAAGGCGACAAGTGCACCACACATTTCTTTAAAAAAATTTTGCACCATGCCAGAGTGTGGCCTGCACACAGGTGTGAAATTGGGATAATTCCATTGCGGACACACTGGATGAAGTGGCAATTAAAATGCAAAGATATTACTCCAAGTTATACCGAGCCAAACCAATTCAGCTGGCCAAAATGGCAGAATTTCTTGACTGAGCTCATATCTGCACCATTTTCCGATACCCAGAAATAATGAATTTAATTACTCCAAACAAATTATGGATGGCCATTTGCGGTGCGCCAAACCAAAATGTCCAGGCCCAGATGGCATTCCATATGAGTTATACAAAAAAAATATTTCAAATATATATCCCCATTGCTGCTAGCCTCACTTAACCAAAGCCTGTTGGAAACGCGCCTCCTACCAGGAGTACATGAGGCCTTTACTGTCACACTCTTCAAGAAAGGGGATAAGCTTGACTTAGCCAACTGGCGCCCCATTTCTCTAACAAACACAGACACCAAAATTTTAACAAAAATCATGGCTAACTGTTTAGGGACTGTAGCATCTGCCACCATCTCCCCAGAACAATTCAGTTTCATCCCCAGAAGGTCGATTTGGGATAACGTGCACTCTGTGGCTAATGCATGTCAGTCCACATCCTCTGGGGCACTGGTATTCTTGGACCAACATTAGGCCTACGATAGAGTAAACTGGGAATACCTAAGGGCCTGCCTCTTTTAATTCCGCCTACCCCCGCTTCATAAACTGGGTAATGCTGCTCACAGAATCTGCGACAATGGCAGTGCGTGGCCCAGGCTTCCTAACGGAAGTAGTCCGCCCTCAAAGGGGCTTGCGACAAGAGGACCCCCTCAGCCCACTCTTATACAACTTCAGCCATGACCCACTACTGTGAAATGTGAATGCCCAACTCACTGGGGTCCATGTGCCAGGCCAAACCCCAGTCAAGATGATGGCATTTGCAGATGATTGCGTGGTGGGGGTGTCTAATAACAAAGATGCACGCGCGCTTGAAGCCCTCATCCAGGAATATTCCTGGGTAAGCAACGCGGCATTGAACGCCTCCAAAACCGAAATCATCCTCCTTGGTCAGTTTCAGAACTGCTGGGCCCCAGCAATTAGTTCCCAACCCAGCCCATCTGCTCGCCCACGTCCACGCCTTACAAACTCAACACACACCGCTCCACTGGTGCTCCCCTTCATGCCACGTCCTACCATAGGACTGGTGCGCCATCTGGGCGTGTGGATGGAGGCAGGCGGATATGCGTCAGCAGTAATGGAGTTCCGTATACTGGACAACGTGACGAAGCGAATCGCCTCTCTCAGAGCCCACCCTACTACCCTCACTGGCAGGGCTGTTCTTGCCAACTCTATGCTTTTATCCAAAGTCTGGTTCGGAGCCCACGCCATCCCCTTCTCCCCAAGCTTCTTCAAATCCCTGTATGCTTTGCTGCAAGGATGGCTTTGGTCAGGCCGCCCTCTACCAGTACGGCTAGAGGTCATGTTTGGTCCTCATCATCAAGGTGGCATGGGCCTGCTTGACTTCAAAGCCCATGCTACCAAGATCCTGGGAACCTGGATCGCGGCCATCACCGCTCCTACACTCCCATCCCAACACTGGTCCCGCGCGGCCCACTCCAACTTCTCCTGAGCCTTGGGCCTCAACAATCCATCAAACCCCCACTCCCTGATGAAATACCTTGCATCACACACATCGGCCACAGGTCCTCACGGGACTAAAACCCACTACAAACGAATCCTACTCTCCATGCAAAGTGCAAAGTGGAGAATTTGTATTAGCGGACATACAACCTGAAGAGGCCGCCCCTCTCCTCAGTTCACACAAGAGGTACAGGGGCTACCCATCCAAGATGGCGTGATCCCCATTCAACCCCATGGCCTATCCAGGGTGGACTACCTGGACATGATGGACATCCCTTATTCCACTGAGACCCAAAAGACTATCTGGAAATACGCACACCATCCTCTGTTGCAGCCTCAAGTCTGCTCCCATGTGTGGCGCTGCCTGAGGTGGGAGTATCGTACAGCTGAGCGCTCTAACGCTTTACACTCATCCTGTGTCGTGTGTGTCCAGTATGGAACGTTGTTCCACCGCCTGGAGAAGTACCCCACCTCTAAAGTGATATGGCGCGAAGTTTAACGTCTGCTGGGCCAGGATCAAACGCTTCCCTTCAGTCTGTCAAGAGATATGTTTTCTTCATCAATGGCCTCCCCTCTTCCACCCTCCCTCCGTGCTCTGGTGGTTGCAATCGCCATGTGGACTATCCACACGATTGTCTTGGATGCCATCGCTGGCTCCATCCCCACCCTCCCAGAAGCTGTCCACAGATTCCGGTCTCATTTGGTGGACCACTTTCAAGTGTGGATGTTTGGATACCTCCCACCACGTCGCCGACAGCTGGTCTCCTCCTGGTTCCCAGTCTGGTTCATTAAATCAGACCCCTTCCTCCACACATGCTCAATAGTGGCTACGGCCCCTTCACACGTTCCCTCCCCTCCCCATAAGTGGCGTTCCCGCTGGCAACAAGAGATAGCATCGCTTCTCTGGGGTGCCTCCCCTGGTACTAAGTTTGTCTTTCCTGAGCCATATTTGGAAGTGTCCGTCCCATGGTCGGCCTTCCCCGCAATAAATTCAAAAAAATACTTGGCATGAGGTGATGGCACAAGTATTTTCCCAATTTGATATGTGAGTTGGTTAGTCACGTTCCATCAAGAAGGGAAACGACCTGAAGTATTTTGGTTTTGTTCTACGTCATCCAAACACATTCCTGGGCGTGCTCACAAAGGTTCTACATCCCTATACCTTCTGTGTAATTCTAAAAATTTGTTTACGTTTTTGAGCCTGATGTGTTTTCTTTATAATATACCTCAAGCCATTTTGCGTTTTTGTTAAGTTTAAGGAGGTTGAAGAGCTCCTCAAAAGGTGGTCTGTGTCTTCTTTGAATCCCAAGTCAAAGAATCATTGGACTTTTATGTGAAATACATGCTTCCTGGTCCCATTTCCAGTCCTCAAAATCCTCAGTTCTTACACTGATGCACATGATTCCCAAAGATTTTGAGGGCCTACACCTTATTTGGTTTTCCATAGACTCAACGTGGTTACTGAATGTAACCATACCCCATGACATTATGGAGTATATAGCTACAATGATTACAACTAAAATCATTTATTGAAGATGGAACTCTTAGATGCATACCACCAGAACCCAGCAAACTATTAGCATCAACGATACACCACCTCTAATTTCCATCTATGCGTTTTTAATTACAAGGTAATGCCCTTAAGACTTTACAATGCGCCTTCTGTATTTTAACGCAGGGTTAACTTGGTCTGACTAATTTTGTGGTGTGATGCTGTGTGATTACATAAATTATATTCGCATATCTCTGAGAATAAGGAGTTTTACGTTAAAATGTTGAGATAGTTTTTTGAGCGATTTCATCACTAATTTGGGGCTGAAGCCCTTTAAAGGATTCTATAGTTACTTTGTTTCATTCCTGGGTAATGTCTTCTTTAAAGATGATATGACTATCTTTCTGGATAAAATTTTGGTAATAAAAGGGAAAGGGCAATCTTAGTAGGTAAAAGCTGGAGTATCTAGCATCCCAGGAGTGTAGATTTCTTTCTTCAGTTTTCAAAGAATCTCTTCACCAAAGTCTCATCTTAACCGCATCTTACTAAACAGGTGCTTTTTATTTAGGGCGAGGCAGAAGAAGCTAAGTATCAGTCTATTTGGAATAGTATGCTCGTCGCCCATGTCTTAGCACATTCATGCCAAGACCGCCCTTTTATTTCTAAAACAGACGCTTTTCAATTTTGCTTTGGGATTGCTATCCTACAGGAGGATGAGAATACTTGTAAAATTTTGTTTGTTTTTTTCTCAAGATGATTCCAGCGGAGAAAAATACCGTTTTTGACAAGAAGATCTTTGGTATCATAAACTGCACTTAAAAATGGAAGCACCATTTTATTTATGTCTGCCATCCTTTTATCATAAGGATCAATCACCGTGCTTTAAAGTTACACAAGCGCGACCAAAAATGAATTAACGCCAAGACCTCTGGCACAAGGAGATGATCCAGTACAACTTAACTATCAAGAATAGACTGGAACTTTTATTTGATCCCAGATCACCTCAACTGTAACCCCCATCTAGCTTTTTCTCACTCTGAACTGGATTATCACAATACCAAGACCATGCTTCTTCCCATTTTTTGCTTTACTTAAAGGCTTCCTAAACCTTAATAAAGCAGGTGTGGCAGGCCTAAGGTCTTTCTACCCCTATGAAGGAGTTAAAAGAGGTACTTTTCAAAGGCTCTGTAAATGAGCTGTAGAATGCTATGCCTTTAGTGACAGTATCATTTTAGAATCTGAATAAGGTCTGGGTATAAGCTCAATAATATGTAAAAAGAGATCTTCATGGCTTATCATGATAATCATTCGGCCTGACAGACTGGTGTAGAGAGTATATTGGACTTGATCAAATGGTATAACTCATGTTCTAGGATGAAGCTTATGGTGAAGAGTTACCTCTCTGGATGCTTTAAGTGTGCCAGATCCTAAACTTCGCGTACTAATCCCCATGAAAAGAGTAATTTACTTCAAGTATTCACTAAAGGATGGCCTATTATCTGCGAGGATTATATCATTATTTTGCCACTATCAAATGGGTTAATGCGATCATTATGATAGTGGACTTAGCTAACATTTATGCGTAATTTCTCCCTTTTGCTTTGCGCATCATATTAAAAAGAGAACTATGAGATGTTTATTAAAGAATTTTTCAGACATGGCCTAACTGATAAACTGTTTCAGATTGGGCCCTTAATTTATCTCACGCTTTTGAAATCACCTTTTTTTCCAATCTAAGCATCAATCCTTGCCGCTCCTTGATTTAGCATATTCAGTTAGCAAGCATATAGAAAGGATCAAAAAGACACTAAAGCAAAATCTAAGTTGATTCATCTTGCCTAGAAAGACACTTGGACTACTTGCTTACTTTCCCAGTTCACCTTTAAAAACAAACCACACTATAAAAAATGTACCTATTTTTCTACCTATGGTTAAAAGCATCAGATGTCTGAGTGACAATCTGATGTGGTTTTACCAGCTGTGGAAGACTTAGTAATAAAAATACATTCAAACGCTGTTGCCTTGAAATCTCACTTCAGCAAGGCCGTTATAAGATAAAAAGTTAAGGCTGACGCTTGCCGCTCAGGCCAATCTGTGTACAAGGAAGGTGACATGGCTCTTATTAGTATTAAACATTAATCTATTCTTGTTGAGTGTCATTAGTTGGGTCCTTTATCCCTTGAACCATACAAGGCGCTGCGCCAAATCAATGTCATAGCTTATGACCTAGAAAATGCAATAAAGTTCATGTTTCGCCTTTTTTTATATATCACAATTAATAAAGTTTAAAGGGCATGTAGTAAAAAGCTTGAATCTATTGTTCAGAAAGCCCTTTTGAAACAGAATCAAAGTTGATGCCATATATAAGATTTAGGCCATTAGAGGTAATCAATTTTACTTTGTTAAGTGGCCGAGGTACTTTATTTAAAAAACCACTTAACAATCAACTGCTGCTGAATGCGCCCATTGCCCTAAACTTAAAATGAAATTCCTCATAAATAAGGACATTGACTTAAAGAGGCATGATGTCACGATCCAGGCTTTCCTGGTCAAACAATTCTCTAATATTTCTCAGTATTAATTAAAATTAGGCTAAAAACCCAATATCTAAAAAAATGATTGTAAATACGCATCAAACTCTGAAAAAGTTAAGTACACCTATAATCTTTGCTCATGTAGCCTAATTATATTAGGAAATTACCTTTTTTCTTGTCCATATCAAAATTAGCAAGTAATAACAAAAACTATTGACCGTCAAACTGCAACATTGATTTTAAGGTGGCTAGGCAACTGTTGGTTAAGAGTCTAATGTGTTACTATCAGCAACTAATCACTTAAAATTTTACTTCATGGTGATTTGCAAGAATGTCTTTTTATTACTATTGGTGCCCAACCTAAAGGGGGATCCTTAACGCATCTTTATTTGGGTTTGCCAAACAAAGGTATTATTATAGAAATTAAAAAATCTAGCATAGAGCCACGGCATTATCCTAGGGATCCATATTTAAAGGGGAAGAGGTGGTGGGGGAAAGATTTCAATAGCTTTAAGTTAAAAAGAGGAACTAACCTCTAGTAAATTTATACATAAGCAATATCCCCTCTTAAAATTAACTAATTTCTGTTATAATTTTTAGAGTTTAAAAGTCGTACTTTTTACTTTTGGAATTTTAAGCCTAAACTTTATTTGTAGCTCAAGATGATGAGACCATGGATGCCACGGCACTTAATCTAGCCTTGAGAAAAATGGCACCTAGCATTTTCTTTGTTGTGTATATGACTTTCACTAGACAGCAATACACAACTATACATGTAAATTATGCGAAGATTTGGCGTATCTGGTGATCTTCTCTACTACTACTTGGAATTAAGAGTGTTCTTATCTCCCTAAAAGTGTGGCATATCACCTTATAGAATGGACAACGAACACCTTTTCCCTATTATAACCTAATCTGAAATCAAAGCGGTTAAGCCACATATTTCAGGTTTTATAACAATTAACGCGACCATTGACCAAAAACTAAATGATTTCAATAATACATTTTAACCTCAAATTCGCACTTTATGAACTTATATTAATGTTCATCAGCTTAAAAGACCTGCTACTCAATTTGCTATGCATTATACAGTCCCTGCCTGGACAGCGTTTCCTCACCCTATATCATATTTGAATTTCTTTTAAGCTTCCTTTAACTATAAATTATTAACAAGATGGATTTCTTCCAGGATCTATCTGGATATAGTAACAAGTAACCATAAAGGATCTAATGACTGAAGCCCACAGGCGCCTGGAATTTTTTATCTAGGCTTCTTAAAGCCTTAGACTAGATATGTGGATGAGGTAAGATCACCTTCGTCTCACCAGTGACGCGACTTTTACAACTAACTCAAAATTATGAACTAACGTCACATGTATTAGTATAAATTTGTCTTTAATGCAGCGAACTTTCAAATGGCAGATGCTCCTAATGTCAAGTATAAAGCGAAACGCCCAACTGACTTTTTAATTCAAGCAATGCCTTAGATAAGGTTCTTGCCTACAAGAAGTTCAAACAGATGAAGTAACTGTGATACCTTCCTTGGCTATTATAATGAATACTTCAAATCAGCGGACCCAACGTCTCCCAATCGAAGTTTACATTTATTTGCCAATAAGATTACTTTCCAAATCTATAATAAATCTTTCCATCATCAAAATTATTAATGGCTTTGTTTCCAGCACATAGATATAACAAAAATACAATGTATACCTCACCTTTGTGCCAAAGCAAGTCTGAAAAGTTTATATAAAACAAGCTTCCCAAGCTTTTAGTTTATTGCAAATTTCTTAGTTTTAAGAAAGAATGCTTTATGATTAAAGCGCTACCCATCTTACATAATTTTAGGTTTAACCTTAACATTTTAAACTAAGGGAGAATACCCAAACCTTTGGTTTCTCACCAGTTGGGATTTTGCCCACATTTCCAGCCTCCTAGGTTAGAGAATCTGCTTGTTCTTTAGAGGATAGTTACGCTAGTTGTGATTTGGATATTGGATGATTTTAATACCATGTTATTAATGTCTGCGGATTTTGGTGTAATTCACCGGGTTTAAATCTGCTGGGATTAATCCATGGAAATGCCTAAGATCACGTTGGGCAGAGTTGCCAAAAAAATTGATTCATCTGATAGTTAGTCAATGATTAACTATTAAATGTACTGATTAGGGTCAGTCAGATTCATTATTGACTGATTGAGAATTTATTTTGAAAGTGTGATGTGAGTGATGCCGCCTGTAACTAGCAAACTAATCAGTTGGTTTGTGACCTTCTATGAGGGGTAGAGAGTCCCATTACATAAGCAGGTCACTAGTAAAATGTGGCTTGTTCACTGTGATTGAGCAGAAACATTAGAAACACGTTTTCTTGCTCTTTCCATTTTAAGGTCTCTGGGATATCTGGGGAGGAATCTTTAACTTGATGGAGAAATCCACCGCCAGAAGAGACTTTGAAGGGAAAACAATGGCAACGGCTGCCTTTTCCTTACTGAGGCGCCAACAGAGTAGTTGGGTGCGGAATTCCCCTAAAATTCCCTTATTCGTTATAATCATAAAGCAAATAAAGATTAAATATCAACTAAAGTTCAATTGATCTTCAGTGTATTATTGTTGTAGTACTTTACTTGTTGGCTCTTTTGCGTTATAAAGAGTAACAATCAGATATCCTTAGAAGAGAAACAGGCCTTTGAAACAGATCTCCAGCGACAAAACGTGACAGGAATGAAAGCTGAGAACATCTGAGTCTAAGAGTAGTTTAAGTTCATCTGGAAGAGGGATGAAGTCCCTAATTGTCAATATAATCAGCATTTCATAGATCTTCTAAGTTTAGCATCAGACCAACTATCAACTGGGTATAATTATTCAGCTACGGATAATAGTCTAAATACTACTATCACCCATATATCTATTTATATCAAGCAACGCAAATTGTGCACATAACCAAACCTGTACAGTCAGCTTCTGGAAACTAGTATTAGAAAAGCCAGGATTTCACACCACCTTCTAAGATAAAGCTTAATCAGGTGAATGAAATAAGAACATGCCATGTCTCATGACATAATATATGGAGTAAATTGGAATGACAAGAGTGAAGTAAGCAATGACAAAGGGGTAAAGTTGGCCACCCTCCCTGACCTCAAATATAGTGTGGATCAACACTGGGTTCAGGCCAAGCAAGCCCAGACTGATTCCCAGATATAATGTGATGCATATTGAGAGGTTACAGCTTTATTGTTGAAAATCACTAGTTACTTTTTAAACAAGGATGGGAATTATATTTATTTTACAAATGGTAATTAGACTCGCTTATAAAAAATACTTTAAAAAAAGTTTAATGGAGCTGCAAAATTCTGAGGATCACTTGATTAATCCAATAATTCCTGCATGCTTAATTAGGCTAAAGTTTTGCCAAAGAATCCTTAATTTTGCCAGTGGTTTACGGTAATTTGACATTCAGAAACTCACTAGGCATCCTTAAATAGCACTGACTCTTCAGGCCCATTTTGAGCTTATTTCTCACCTGTAATTAGAACTTTAACCAAGGCAGGCAAATTTTGTAAGCTGTATATCTTTTTTTTTAGTACTAGATGGTCCCAACCCAAGGGGGGTAAGCTGTATATCTTGAGATCCCAGCTTTCTGACACTCTCCAAAAGCAACTTAGGATAAAAGCCAAATGAAGATATAATAAAAAGACCTTTATCTAAAACTAGACTATTTGATAAATTTCATTAGCCAAGCGCTAATATTTATACCTCTAGGGCATCTCCGGGCCACATTCAAGCATACAATCTCACAGATTACTTTCCACCTCAGTTCAGCCATTGAACTTATATGAATGAGACCTATTGCTAGGTTTATTGGTGACAAAATACTCTCATATTCTGGAGGATTTCAGGGACAAAAATTGCAACAATTAGCATGCAAGATGGTCTTTTTGATCATCTAAAATAAGTTTCCTCATATTGCTGACAAAATACAAATTCTGGGAAATTTTGTGGTTGATTTAAGAAAATGACATACCTCTAATTGGGCCATAAGCAGGCCTCTCTCAATAGCACTAGGTACACCCATTTGGGTGGTCTATGTGTAAGTGTTAACATGTCTTTTACATGTATTGACTTCAAAACTATTTTAGGACTAGCTCAAAATATGTTTTCGTCATACATCTGATGAAAATGACTCTTTAATTGGGATGTCAACTGGCCCTCTCAATAATACTAGGTACTCCCATTTGGGTGGTCCATGTTCAAGTGCTATCATGATGATTATGTTCTTTTCATATTTTTATTCATGTGATTTTTAGACATTCTCTTCAAGTTGATCCCAAACGATTACTCATGCTGATTTCTTCATATTGGTCCTGATTAATTGAGACTGATTTCCAAGGGTTTAGTGGAATGATAATGGGACCAACTGTGCAAGTGTATTAATCCAGGGCTTCCAATAGAATAAAAAAATTAATTTGACATTGAATTAATTGGCCTGAGCCAAGTAGTTGCAGAGAAGGTAATTAAATGTATTAGTGTATTCAAGCTGAGATTTTATAATTTAATGAACTTGCAATAATCAGCCTGAGCCATGCTATTGCAGAGAATATTGGCCTAAATGTGTGAGTTATTCTGTTTTAGCTTTTGATAACCTAATTAAATCCACGCTGCAATAATTGTCCCAAGATGTTCTATTGCAACAGGATTTAAATAAATATTAGCTAAAGCATTAGGTGAGGAATTAGCCTGATCTGTTGGTTGTTGAAGGGTTTATTTTTGAGTCACCAATAGAATCTAACACATCCCCACACTTGATTTGAACATAAGCCCTATGATTCCTGATTTAACTTCATTGATCATCATCATTATTAATTTTGGCCCAACCAGCCGACAAATTTGAAGTTGAATCCTTTCATTGTTAATTTTGGACTAAACTGTTGTCAAGTCTGGAGTTGGATCCTCTCCCCATCTCCAAGTGTGAACTAAAGTAGTAATTAGGTGATATATATTTTTATTTAGTTTATATACCATCTTTTTTCTTTACTATTTTATTATTTTTTCTTCTTCTCTCCTTTTTTACTATATTTTATTTTGTATTACAATGCTAATAGTTTATATGCTTTGTTTTTTTCTTTCTTTTTTTTGATGGGCAGATTATTAAACTTTTTAAGGAATTGGCTCAGGCCTCTTAGGGTTGTCAAAACTGTGGGAACAGCTTCTCAAGTAATTGGTAAGCACTTGGGCTTCCATGTTTCCATTGAATGAAGATATCATGACATTGTGCTTTAAATTTAAATCCAAGTAATTTCTTAGGCCTGAAATGGCATGTAGGGTGATTCATTCTGTGCTTTCAGATGTAAGGTCAATCAGGTTTGTTGTATCCAAATGAGCTTCCTCCACTGGTAAGATCTAGAGAGTAGAAGGTACCCGCATCAGAGCTCTATTCCATCTCATTGTCATAATTCAGTCTGGTTAAATCAGCCAGAAGCTGGTTATGTTGTTCCATTTTAAAGAGGGTCACCTTTTGAGTGAGCACCAATTGTGAAGTCCTGAGTATTGCTCACTTGATTCTTTAGTTCCTTCATGCTTAATCACACTGAAGATTGGCCAAAGTATCCTCAATTTTGCCTGTGATTTATGGTATTTTGACCATTCAGAACTCACTAGGCTTCCTCAAATAGCTCTGACTCTTCTGGCCAATTTTGGGCTTGATTTCCCCTCTATAATCGGGAACTTCAACTGAGGCAGGTAAAGTTGCAAGCTGTGGATCTTAAGCTCCTGCTTGCTGACACTCTCCAAAAGAACTTAAGATAAGAGCCAAACAAAGATATAATAAAATAGACTTTCTTTAAGACTAAATTATTTGATAATTATTCATTGGCCAGGCGCTGGTATTTATATCTCTAGGGCATCTCCTGGCCACATTTAAGCACGCAATCTTACAGATTAATTTCGACCTTAGTTCAGCCCTTGAACTGATATGAATGAGACCTATTGCTAGGTTTATTGGTAGCAAAATACTATCATATTTGGGAGATTTAGGGATGAAAATCACAACAATGAGTGTGCAAAATGGTCCTAGGATCATATTGAAATGTTTTTTGTCATACTGCTGACTAAATACAAATTCTAGGAAGTTTCATGGTTGATTTGAGAAAGTAATGTACCATTAATCAGGCCGCTGGCATGCCTCTCTTGATAGCATTAGGTACTCCCATTTGGGTAGTCCATGTGCAAGTGCTATAATGCTGATTACGTTCTTTTCATCTTCTTGTCATGTGATTTGTAGATGTTCTCTTCAGGTCAATCCTAAACGTTTTCTCATGCTGATTTCTTAGTATTGGTCACAATTAATCAGGACTAGTTTCCTAGGTTTTAGTGCAGCAATAATCAGCCCACCTGTGCGAGTGTATTTGGCCTGATCTTCCAAGAGTAAGCGAATTGATTTGACATTGAGTTAATTGGCCTGATCTGAGTAGTAGCAGAGAAGGTTGATCTAAATGTACGAGTGTATTTAAGCTGAGTTCGATAATTAAATGATGTTATGATAATTGTCCTGAGCTGTGTTATTGCAGAGAAGATAAGCCTAAATGTGCGAGTTATTCTGTTTGAGGCTTTGATAAACTTAATTAAATCCACGCTGCAATAATTGGCTCAAGCTGTGCTATCACAATAGGCTTTGTATAAGTATTAGCTAAAGCATTAGGTGAGGAATCAGCCTGATCTGCTGGTTGTTGAAGGGTTTATTTTTAAGTCAACTTCAGAACCTAACAGTAGCTGATGTCAAAAGCTTAAGCTCACACATACTAATGGCTTAGACTCACAGATGGTAGTATTGCGTTATTGTCTAAATTGATTCTAAGCCCCACTAATTCATTCCTGGCTATTGCTCATTTTACCCTTAAAAAATGTGTTGCTCTGATAAATTACTTTGTTAGTCGTCTCTCTACCTTTGAAACAAAGCCTATTTTCTTTATTAATTGTTCTATATTACCTTTTTCTGGGCTAGAGGGTTGCCTCCTCATTGTGTTTTTCTGTGATTTGTTTATATGCTATGATTTTTGTCACCGTTCTAGTGTAATTACATTTCTTTAATAATAGTCCATCTTTGAATAGTTAAAGACACCCTACTAACATTAAATGACTAGCCCATAAATTATACTTTTGGGGACTTTTTATATGTGGAACTCTTTTATAGCATTAAATAAATCACAGAAAAACACATGATAACTGCCGCAAATTCAAACAGAATCAAATAATTTTTTGCATACAGCCCTGATTTGTAGAGTACTCGCGACCTATTGTTAGAATTCTGAGGGTACTACTCTCAATATGGCGTTATTATCCACTTTGGTGGAAGCACAGCTTGAAGTTTCTTTTTAACGCCCCTGGATTGTCACCCGCCCTTTCTTAAAGTACTTAATGGTTTTATCTAATTTATAGTACTGCTTCCTTGGCTTCTATTTTTATAAAACCATATTTATATAAAAAACCTCAATTCTCCATTAGTCTCTCCCAGGTGTTGAATGGTTGTTTAAATTTACCCCAGTTTTTCCACTGGGAATTCTAATTTTGGAAACCAGCCAAAGATTTGGAAGGTGATAGAAGGTTT
>JAKSZP010015015.1:0-57299 GCA_022478985.1 Massospora cicadina
TGAATATACTATCAAGGACCCTACTAGCGGTAAGATCAATAACCAGGTTCATGCAAAGTTCCTCCAATCGCATAAACAATATAATCCTTATTGTCCAGTCAAGGAGGGGGTAATGTTGTAAAATTGATATGACTGGATGATAAGCCTGAGGTCATCAAGCGAAATGAATGGAATCCGCTGGAATTGAAATGGTGATGGTAATTGAAGCGCTTCAAAATGTGGTGATATTGGATTGTTGATTGATGAAACCAATGAGATACGGCGAATTGAGTTACTGAGCTGTGTAAGTAATATCACCCAAAATTTTTACAATATAAGCAGGATGAGACGATCAAGAGAAGGTAGGTTTTTGATAGAGAAAGGTAGCGGAATAAGAGGAATCCGCGATATTATTAATATATTTAATAAGAGAGGTTGTGGGAGCGAGTGCTCCATAATTATTTAAAGTTATTCTGTTGTTTCAAGGGCAGCAATCATCATATCGTTGGTCTATTGCTCAGTGGGTTAACCCTGTGAAAAAACCTGCTGGCGTATATATTGAATACTGCTGAAATTACAACAAATATGGTCAAGTGAGGGATATGATGGAATTACAGTTGGTCATATTATCCACCCCACTGAAAAGTTAATCATTTATAAGATTAGTATTTCCAATATGATATTTTGACAAGGGGAGGATACCCCAGTGGTAGAATAGTGACCTCTACTGCTTCCTCCCCAAGTTTGATTCCAGTAGAGGAACTTTGGGTAGGGGATGACTATGACTGTGTTGGCTTTGCGCACCAATGCCCCGAACTGAGATAGCAAATGGCAAAGGCGGTCCATGGAGTTCCTGACTATCATACTCCGCGCATAAAGGTTTTCCAGATTTATCCTCCTTTCCCATTCATTCAATTTCCCCTCAATTGGTGTGGTATTGTCCCCAGGTTGGCCCACCTCAAATAAAAGAAAAAATATCATATTTTGATAATGATTGTTAACTAAATTATTTTTTTCATACTTACTCAATGGAAGGAAAAAATAACTATTTCAATTAGTATTTCGTTGAAGATCATCTCTAACATTAATGATTAGTGATTTGATGAGGGATTTACACCTAATTATCAAATTACTATGAGAACATTCTGATAGAATGATTGGGGGTTGTCAAAAATCTCCACGCCATTTTTTTGCTTGTTTCAATGGTAGTAGGCGTTATCAGGGAGCACAACCCTTAAAATAGGTGCTCATCTCCAGACAATGATATATGATTGCCAAATATCAAGGATACTGCTACTTAAGAATAACCAAGACAAAGAAACTTGCTAATATTCAGGAGCTGAAACTCAAGGGTCAAAACCATCTGAAGAACAATAGATTAATCTTCAATTGGCAGCTGAAAAGCTGGTTGTCAAATGTGCTATAAGAACCTTTATTATTTTTTAATAAAAAAGACTTAATTTGAAAATTTACCTGTTTTATACATTGGTTGTATAAATTATTAGGATAAGAGTGCAAGGATTAGATATCCTTAGGTTGTTTAAAAGTTATCAGATTTCTAAGACTTTTCTTTCTTGTTGCAAACACTTTTGCAACCCATTCAATTCAAGACTAAATCTAGTTTGATAATCTCATAGAGGGGATTAGTCTGCGCCCATGTCTGGGAGCAGTTGGGTAAGCAAGGCAAGAGGAGCAGGCGGAAGGCCCGCGGCCTCTAACGTTCGAAAACGCCCCAGAGAATCTGGCAGAATAGAAAAAAATCTAAAAAAACTGGCGGTCACAATTTCCTGGAGATACTCACGTGGCAAGCACGATGCAACCAGTACATCAACACGCCACATTCCCAGCCACTTTCATCTGTGGAATTCGGAGTCCATGTGTATCTGGACATCCAAAAAACAGCCCTATGGGAAAATTTTGTGAAGATGTACACAAAATTTTCCCGACCACGGTGTATGTTGCACCTCACTCCGTGTCACACGGTTGGCAGTACCTAGGTTTCAAAAGCAAAATAGCAGCAGACGAGGCTGCAGTGGTGCGCATAGTGGTTGACCTCCCCGAAGGGCAATGGGTCGTCGAAACTAAATGTACCAGATGGACAAAATCAAACCAAATTTTCCTCACATTTGACTTTTTGCCTACTACGGTAAAACGTGACATTTTGGAGCAACACCTGAAAGATGGTCTCGCCATATATGGTGAAATACAATCTTTTGAAATGCAACGTTTCATGCTGATGCCACACCTGTGCACCGGCAAAGCCATTGCAGTTCTGACTCCAACTGAGGAGATCGCGAAGGACCTAACCCAGATCCTGCACTCCACCTTTATTGATATTGCAGGGCACACCACCCACCCATTCCAGGTAACCGTGGACAGCGCGCCCCCCATTTGCATCCACTGTGATGCGTTCAGCCATAAGGCGCATGCATGCCCCATCAAAGAGGGCGTCACATTCCAAGAGCACCCCTTGGCGGCCATGGCCAGTGGAGAGGCGCACTATGAACCAACCGCAAGCACCAAGGAGGCTTTCCCGTGGGGAGCACAAGGCTGCTACCTATTGGTAAAGCCCATCTCCCCACAGGAGTGGAAGAAGGCCAAGCAGGCCCATAGGACTGCAGCCAAGGAAGCGGCCAAGGCCACCACCACCATCCCACACTCACAATACCAGGAGGACATGGAGACCTTCGCGGTGGAAGCAACTTGGGAATCCATCACCCAATCAGATTGGGAGGCCCATGCCAAATGGGCCACTCAATCCGAGGATCTGATAGGAGATTTGATCTCACCCAATCGCTGCACCCAAGCCCCAGTCAAAACTGACTTGGGACCTATCCCAACCAAAAAAATTTTTTTGCCCCACTCGACGGTGCACCAAACTTATCCGCACCACAAAAAGCTTGTCTGACGTCGGGAAAACAAAAAGCGAAGGCCAAAGCCAAAGCAACTCTTTCTGCAAAAACTAATAAAAACCCCAATAGTGTTGCTGCTAATACCTGCGCTGCTGTGAAAGCCCGTGGGGACCTGGAAGAGGCTGGTGGCCTGGGGGCCCACCCCATTGCACCTAAGGTGCGATGGGGGAAACCTTCACTCTAGGGATGCTGAATATCGCCAGACTCAAGGCCTCCCCATCCCAGGCTAGGAAACTGAGTTTCTACAAAACAATTTACCCGTAGATATCCTGGCTATCCAGGAGTCCCACTGTCCACGAGGTTCCGAGGAAGCTTGGAAAACAATGCTCCTACCATCCCTATCCTTTTGGTTGAAGCACTGTGGGGTGCTAACTCAGAAAAACAATTTTTCAAATTTATATCTTCAGAAACATTCCTAAAATGGCTGGGTGCTCGTTGTCACCTTCTCATGGGCCAATGTTGCACACATAATCATCAACATTTATGCCCCAAATGGTGCACATGAGCATCGGGAATTTTTCTCATTGGTCAAATCCCTCCCACTACCCCCCGATTCTTTCCTAATTGGCGACATGAACTGTTGGCTAACCTCACCAATGGACCGGTGGCTACCCTCACCCCACGCCCCACAGGGTCACGTAGAACTACGCATTCTAAAAGCCACCCTTGGGTTAATGGATGCGCTGCCATGACATGCCCCACTGCTCGAAAACATGACGTGTCCCCACATCCACAACAGCCAATTAAGGTCCATGACCAGCATCGACCTTATTCTAGCGCCGGCGAAATTCCAACCCCACATCTCCCACTTCAAAACAATGAAAATGGAATTCTCTGACCACTGACTGGTCTCGATAACATACCACTTACCCGTCATAGTTGCCAAGGCCCCACATTGGTGCAAAATCCGCCCCCCAGAGCTCACGTCACCAGGAATTCCATGTGGGTGGAAGAGGAAACTTTGGCAAAATTATTTGTTGCACCGTTTTGTGCAGACCCCATTTACACATGGGCAACTTTCAAAGAAGACACCATCCGCCACTATTGCCATCTCTCATCCAGACGCTCACGAGCCACATCAGCGGTTATATCGCGCGCACTGGCAGAATTGGCCCACTTGGAGTCCAACATTCAGCCTCAGGATATAGCCCTGCATGGGGCCAGAAGTGGGCGGAGGCAGCCGCCCACCTCAACGCACTTGAAAGGCAACACAAACATTGGGTTTGTGTCCAATACAGGGCCACATGCATCACTAAAGGTGACAAGTGCACCGCATACTTCTTCAAAAAAAATTTTGCACCACGCCAGAGCGTGGCCTGCACACAGGTGCGAAGATCGGATAATTCTATTGTGGACACATCGGCCAAAGTGGCAATTAAAACGCAAAGATATTACTCCAAGTTATACCAAGCCGAACCAATTCAGCTGGCTGAGATGGGGGAATTTCTCAACTGAGCTCATATCCGCACCATTTTCTGATACCCAGAAAGAATGAATTTAATTATTCCAAACGAATTATGGACTACCATTCGCGGTGCGCCAAACCAAAAATGCCCAGGCCCAGATGGCATTCCATATGAGTTCTACAAAAAATATTTTAAATATATATCCCCATTGCTGCTAGCCTCACTCAACCAAAGCCTGTTGGAAATGCGCCTCCTACCAGGAGGACATGAGGCCTTTATGTCCACACTCTTCAAGAAAGGGGATAAGCTAGACTTAGCCAACTGGCGCCCCATTTCTCTAACAAACACAGACACCAAAATTTTAACCAAAATCATGGCTAACCGTTTAGGGACTGTAGCATCTGCCACCATCTCCCCAGAACAATTTGGTTTCATCCCCAGAAGGTCGATTTGGGATAACGTGCACTCTGTGGCTAATGTGTGTCAGTCCACAGCCTCTGGGGCACTTGTATTCTTGGACCAACAAAAGGCCTATGATAGAGTAAACTGGGAATACCTTAGGGCCTGCCTCCAACAATTCCGCCTACCTCCCCACTTCATTAACTGGGTGATGCTGCTCACGGAATCTGCAACAATGGCAGTGCGCGGCCCAGGTTTCCTAACGGAACTAGTCCATCCTCAAAGGGGCCTGCGACAAGGGGACCCCCTGAGCCCACTCTTATACAACTTCAGCCTTGACCCACTACTGCGAAATGTGAATGCCCAACTCACTGGGGTCCATGTGCCAGGCCAAACCCCAGTCAATATGATGACATTTGCAGATGATTGCGTGGTGGGGGTGTCTAATAACAAAGCTGCACGCGCGCTTGAAGCCCTCATCCAGGAATATTCCCAGGTAAGCAACGCGGCACTGAACGCCTCCAAAACCGAAATCATCCTCCTTGGTCAGTTTTGAACTGCTGGGCCCCAGCAAGTAGTTCCCAACCCGGCCCATCTGCTCACCCACGTCCACGCCTTACTAACTCAAAACACACCGCTCCACTGGTGCTCCCCTTTGTGCCACGACCTACCATAGGACCGGTACGCCATCTGGTCGTGTGGTTGGAGGCAGGTGGATACGCATCAGCAGTAATGGAGTGCCATATACTGGACAACGTGACGAAGTGAATCGCCTCTCTCATAGCCCACCCTACTACCCTCACTGGCAGGGTTGTTCTTGCCAACTCTATGCTCCTATCCAAAGTCTGGTTTGGAGCCCACGCCATCCCCTTCTCCCCAAGCTTCTTCAAATCCCTGTATGCTTTGCTACAAGGTTGGCTTTGGTCAGGCCGCCCTCCACCAGTACGGCTAGAGGTCATGTTTGTCCCTCATCATCATGGTGGCATGGGCCTACTTGACTTCAAAGCCCATGCCGCCAAGATCCTGGGCACCTGGATTGCGGCCATCACTGCTCCTACACTCCCATCCCAACACTGGTCCCGTGCAGCCCGCTCCAACTTCTCCCGAGCCTTGGGCCTCAACAATCCATCAAACCCCCACTCCCTGATGAAATACCTCGCATCACACACATCAGCCACAGGTCCTCACGGGACCAAAACCCACTACAAACGAATCCTACTCTCCATGCGAAGCGCAGAGTGGAGAATTCGTATTAATGGACATACAACCTGAAGAGGCCGCCCCTCTCCTCAGTTCACACAAGAGGTACAGGGGCTACCCATCCGTAATGGCGTGATCCCCATTCGACCCCAAGTCCTATCCAGGGTGGACTACCTGGACATGATGGACATCCCTTATTCCACTGAGACCCAAAAAACCATCTGGAAATACGCTCACCATCCTCTGTTGCAGCCTCAAATCCGCTCCCATGTGTGGCGCTGCCTGAGGCGGGTGTATCGTACAGCTGAGCGCTCTAATGCTTTACACTCATCCTGTGTCGTGTGTGGCCAGTATGGAACGCTGTTCCACCGCCTGGAGAAGTGTCCTACCTATAAAGTGATATGGCGCGAAGTTCAACGTCTACTGGCTCAGGATCAAACACATCCCTTCAGTCTGTCAAGAGATATGTTTGCTTTATTAATGGCCTCCCTCCTTCCACCCTCCATCCGTGCTCTGGTGGTTTCAATCGCCATGTGGACTATCCACACGATTGTCTTGGATGCCATCGCTGGATACATCCCCACCCTCCCTGAAGCTGTCCACAGATTCTGGTCTCATTTGGTGGATCACTTTCAAGCGTGGATGTTTGGATATCTCCCACCACGTCGCCGACAGCTGGTCTCCTCCTGGTTCCCAGTCTGGTTCATCAAATCAGACCCCTTCCTCCACACGTGCTCAATAGTGGCTACATCCCCTACACACGTTCCCTCCCCTTCCCATAAGTGGCGTTCCCGCTGGCAACAAGAGATAGCATCGCTTCTCTGGGGTGCCTCCCCTGGTACTAAGTTTTGTCTCGTCTGAGTCATATTCAGAAGTGTCCGTCCCATGGTCGGCCTTCCCCGCAATAAATTAAATTAAATTAAATAGTTATCAGATTTCTTCTGGGCGCTGCGAGAAAAGATAAAGAAGAGTTCCTGATTAGAGAAAAAGAGGAGGGCAGAGTTCTCTGCCATTTAAGAAGTGCCTTCATTGAAAAAAGGCGTGCACCAGTTTAGCATTAGACTTTTTACTCAATGTTGACTTAATAGAACTTAACTTGAGTAAGTATTCGTCATACTATTACTACCTAGATTTGGTCAATAACAATAAGGATATAAGCCAACTCGGCTATCAAGAACTTATGAAGTAGAAGGTGGCGCCTAGGAGATCATCCCAGAGGTTTACATTTGTTGCTTATTATTGAGAGTGATTGAGAACAAGGCTCCCAAATTTCTAAAACCATCAAGGATATTTTTGATTGTATATACATCCGTTACCAATTTAAAACTACTTTTAAAGGGCTTGTCCTTAAGGTAAGAATCTTATTTTGGTTGTGAATCCATGTGTATCACAGTAGGATACTTTAACTCAATTTTAAATCCTTTTATGGGTGGTTGTTTACCATCATTATGTTTTTTTATCCTGGAACCTTCTTCTAATGATTTTTTGAATGCTTGGGATTGTACTTTGATCCTAATGTTGGCTAATCAATCTAAATATTGGTCAGGACTCATCTCTGAAGTTAATTAAAAGGCTTAGTATAAAATTGGTGGTAAGGCGGCTTTTCTTTTATAGAGTAATTTGAAGGGTTTTTCTCAGTTGATAGCTGAAACTTGATATTATATTTAAATGTCACATAACTTAAGTATGAAGCCCAAGAAGACTTTTTTCCCTGTTGCCGGCTTCTGTAGCATAGCAGTTAAGGCTGCGTTCACTCTCTTGACCAGTACATTTGTCTCTGGCCTATATGGGATTGATACAACTCTTATTAAACCATCAGCTCGCTCAATTTGGGGTATAAAAAGAAATTTAGCTTGTTCCATTATCATTAGGTTCACTGAGGGCATCCATGCTTATATATAACTTGCTTTAGGATAAATTCTCGGTATTCATCACATCAACCCCAATAATAGATTTATTTTTATTCCATCCTACCAGGTGATTGATTGTGACAATAATATTGTATTCTTCCAGTGCTTGTACTTAGAGATCCCATAACATTGATTGACCTGTATGCCAGGTAAACCCTGGTCGCACTAGCTGATATTTGGCCACATTTTTGTGTGGCTTAAGGAGCTGATACTTCACACAACAGGAACTGAAAAATTTCTATATATCATAGTTCATTGATCTCCAGTAGTAATATTGGTGAATGTGCTCTAAAGTTTTCTGAGGCCATCATGACTGATGACTTTATGAGTGGTGCAAATTATTTCTGTTTGTTTAGATGGTTTTGGGAACAGAAGCCTTTTATCATATACTAATTTGAATAATTGCCCGTTCTTTTTGTTCTGTTACCTCAATGGCTTTTTGTAAAGACGTTTGATCTTCTGGAGGCTCATCCTTTTAATTCTCCTTTCACCATTTTCTTGAATATATCATCAACATGATCGTATTGCAATGATTGCTGGAAGTCCAGATAATCCATCAGCATTTTAAATTTTATCCCCAGTACGCTGTTTAATTTCATAATCATAGGCCTGCAATTTTAAGATAAATTTTGGTAGTCTCCCCTCAGTTTCTCTTAAGTTATGCAACCTATGGAGAGATGCATGATCTGTTACAACCTTGAAATGCATCCCATAAATAAACATGAGATTGCTTGCAAGCGTAGGTAACTGAAAGACATTTGTTCTTGGTTATTTTACAGTTCCTTTAGACCTTTGTTAAGGTATGGCTGTCATTGGCCACTTTATTCTCTTCACCTTGTTCTTCTATTTGACTAAATATGACACCTATCACCATAAGCGATTCATCTGATTGTATAATATATGTCAGTCAAAAACCAGACTTTTAAGTATTGGGCTTGTCATCAAGTATTGCCACATTCCATCAAATGCCCCTTGGACCATCTCATTCCATTTTCCTTTTTTGGGTCCTTATGCAGATGAAATAATGTCTCTGCTATTTTTTCAAAGTCCTTATAAACGACAATAATAACTGACCATTCCTAAAAGACTTAGATATTACATATACTTTTTGGTGAGACATCCTCTCTCTTTTTTAGCACTAGTGGCTCCATAAAACCAAAGGGGAAGCCGCCAATCATCTTTACCTGCAAATGAGCCAAACAAATTGATAATTGTAGATAAAAAAAATTCTATAAAACCCCTAAGTTATCAGCCTAGGAAGCCATATCAGAAAGTGATGAAGCTTTGAAAAAAATTTGTCTGGCGCCAGCTTTAGCTGGTGGACCATGGTATACAGCATTAGGTTGGGAGCATCAGCAATATGTGGAACAAGGTGGTATAATTGTGGGTTTTCTTTGGTAATGAGGCCGCTGGTGTCCATCGCCTCAACATATTGAGCAAGCTGATGCTCAGCAAAAGTGATGAGAGCAGGCGCACAATTGAATGATTTGATGTGCCGGTGGTTTTCAGGATAAATGGGGTCAAAAAGATAAGTTTTTGCCATGTCAATGCAAGCATGGCTTACTCATAAAAAGAGCTCCTCAATTTCATAATTTTCATCCTCATTAAATAATGGGAGTAATTTGGGATGGTGATACACTCAACAAGGGTTTCCATCGCCCCATGGAGATGTTGGTAGAGGATGGTGTTGGCTTGGGGCATCTGCTGCTTCTACCGCCATTTTTATATTTTTATAATTAGTAAACCCGTTTTTAGATCAAAAATGGCAGGGATTCAAATAAGGAGGATTTACAAAAATTCCTCCAGAGCAAAATTCAGCTTGACATACATGGCCAGTCACTATCATCAATACATTTGAGGCACTCATATAGATTTAACTCAGCTAATGCTGGGCCAGCCACTGGAGTTAGTGCAATGGTGGAACCTTATTGGCTGTAAACAGTTGCCCAGTACAGCTCAGCCAAAACTTTCTCAGCCATTGGCTCAGGATTTCTTAATTCTGACAATTTTAAAAAGAATTTTGATTGTCTGCTGCTTTGGAAGCAGTGCCAGAATTAGCCAAGTTTGGAGGCGGGAGGATTGCACCCCTCTCAAAAAATTTGGGCGAGGCAGCAGCTGGCCTGACGCTAGAAGGAGGAGTGGCGTAAGCAGTGGAGGTGGAAGCCATGAAACACTTGCGCTTTAGATGATCTAATTTAAAGCACAAGGGGCATATGGCGTGGCCATTTTTGACATGCACCCAAAAAGGGTGATAAGGTGTGAATCTGATCACAGTGCAGGGGGATTGTGAGTAGGATTTTTAATGGAAAGGGCGGGTCATTGCAAAGGCATGAGGCTCTTCCAACTGACCCTCCACATTGGGAACCACAAACTGCAAGATTGGGTCTGTGCCATAAATGGCCAAAACCTCCATCAGTTCATGGCAAAGGCGTTCAGAGGAGAGAAAAGAAGGCAACCTGGGTTACTGGACCACCAAGTTGGCCTCATCCAGAAGCCATGTGCAAACAGTGGCAATGTGTTATTTTTATAAATGATTGGCAGCTTAGATGCTGCTACATCAGCCTTGGATCGAAATCTATGGTCAAAATAGCCCTTTAAAGGGTGAAAATTGATTTATCTGTCAGGTTTAGAAACTGCCATGCTATCTCAATGATGGCCAGACTTGCATATAGAAAATTTTTCATAAAATTTGGAGGCCAAAACGCAGGTTGCTCTAGGAGCACCAAAGGGCTCTAGAGCACCGCCTAAGAGCTTGCAATATGGATGTTAAGTCCTGAGGTGAGATGTAATGCCCAGTGGAATTAGGAGTGCTAGCAGAGCTAGTTCAGACATGCTTTGGTGGTGGCCAAAGTTTGCTAGAAGGCGGCGCACCACCACCCCAAGCTGGGGCAGCAGGCGTTGGTGGCATTGACATTCTGATTAAATTGCTTGTTTTGCGGCTGGTTTTTGTATTTTTTTAAAAACTTAAGATTTGGCTTCAATTTAGTCAATTGAAGCAAAAGAAGATTTGTGTGATACATCCTCTCAATAACTTTGATCTTCGTTTTTGAGGTTGTAATCCAACTGCATTTATAACGAAGCCCAAATAATCTAACTCCTCCAAAAAGAAGTGACATTTTTGGGGCTTTATTTTGAGATTGGTGTAGACTAGTTTCTTGATACTTCATCTAAGAGTTGCAAGTGCTCCATGAATGTTTGACTAAATACATTGACGTTGTCTACATAAATTAAATCACATGAAAATTTGAGGTTGCATAAGATAGTATCCATAGATGAGGAGTGGATAGCATAGCGGGGTGGTTCCTGCTCCACTCTGGGTCAGGTTTTGATTGAAATAGGGTCAAAACCAGCACAGGCTAAAAAACTTGGTGTGGTATATTTGTCCTAAGGTTGAACCGTCATGTTTACTTTAAAATATATCCATAGACCATTGAAATGTTGCGGGGCGTTACAAAAGCCTTGAGGCATCCTTGTATGGTGGTAAATCACTTGTGCCGTTATTATAGCACACCTCTCCTGGTCCTCAGGTGATATAAATCTGCCAATATTCCAAGATGAGGCCCATTGCTAAAAAGAATTTTGTCCTTCCTAACCAATCCAATGCATCATCAATTTTCAGCAAGAGATAAGGATCGTTTTTGTGATTTATTAAGATGGCAATATTCAATTACAACATTGTTTGACCCATTTTTCTTTTTGATGATTAATATTGGGCTAGCCCATGGATTGGACAATGGCATGAGCAGTACTTGCTTCAGCAACTTCTCTATTTCTTTGGCAACGACTGCCTTAGCTGCTCTGGATCTCCAAACAGGCCTCATTCTAATCAGGGCAGCTTCTCCAGTTTTTATTTATGTAGTGTATTTTCTGAAAACACCAAGTTGTGGTCGTTTTTCATACAATAGTATGTTATCATTTTAATAAAGCCAATACTTCATTTTGCTGATCTTCTGTTAATCCTGATAATTGTTCCCAAATGATTAAAGTATGAATACTTCCAGCCAATTATGGTAATACCATTTCATTTAAATCTCTGAATATATGGAAAGAGCAAAGCTTCATTATTGGAATCAACTGGGTGAACGCAACTACTTGCTTTGCTTAATATTATTCAGCGTTTTCCCAGATTGTCTAATAGGATACAAATTTCCATATGACCAGGAATTAGTATCTCTGAAGCTACCCAAGGTTTAATTTATTAATCTTCGCCAGGGAGCCTCGATTTTGACATATAATTCTCAGAAATTTTCAACGTCATTCCAGTATCAACCACTGGTTGCATCCCAGGCAGTACAATCAATTCCTTTTTATAATCATATCAGAAATCCCTTGGATTTTTCTCACGCTTTTTGGTAGCAGCTTAATTTTTTTCTATTAGTGTATAACCAACTGGAGTGATGCCATCTTTATACATCACATTTAAAAAGTATTTTTCCCGTTGAGGGGAGCATCCCCTTGTAATAAATCATTGGCAGCGTCTGGTTCAAGATTGCTATTAGATTCTCCCAAAGTCGCACTTTACTTCATATTTTTGCATGAATTCAGTGCTGATGAGAATATTTTAATTCTAATTAGGTAGGATGATCGCTGGCTCAGACATGACTAGAGATTTAAAAAGAAGGGGCAAGGAACTATTATCCCCACAGGAATTAGTAGAATTTTTCACAGCTGTCCCATATTTCTTTTGATGTGCTGTGTCCGCCAAAATTTTTAGACGTTTTACTAGCTAGGTATAAATAATATTATTGGTGCGTACTATTAATAATAGCCTTTACTTCTACTTTGTTAACCAAAATGGCAGCATAAGTCACTTAGAGTATTGTGAAACATTGTTTACTGAATGTATAGCGGCATCAGTTGCTGAATCCAGAGTGTGAATAATCTAGGCGGATATATCAGGAAATAAATCCTTGATAGTAGTGATAGGAATCAAATATTTACATCTTCCAATTTTATTGTCATCAATATACTTTCATCATTAGCATTTTGGGCCTCTTCCAATAATTGGCGAGCATAAGGTCAAGCAACCTCTGATATAATTTTTTGAGATTAATTGCCTTTGCTTATGCTCGAGTTATTGCATTGAAATTTGGACCCATGCTCTGCTGGGAAGAAATGTAAACTAGCTATTCAGTGAGCAGATCAGAGGTATCAATTTCTTGGAGCAATATCTGGTGGAACTGGTAACCTGCAGATCTGGATTGTTTCTCATCTAGACCGTAGGCCTTTTCCCAAACCCTCATAGGCATCTTTTTCCTGATTGAAGTTACCTAATCTTTTGGTTTTTTCTCCAGCAATGAGCAGCATAATGTCCAATACTTCCACATCTGTTACAAGTGTTGCACAGCATGTTACTAGGCCATTTTGGTCAATTAGGGGTTTTATTTCAACCAATTGTTAAATACTTTTTGGTTCAGGTTTTTTGCCAAATTTGAGTTGAAAGGCAGTTTTTGCTTTACAATTCTATCTAGTAACGAAAGTGGAGGTTAATTTTTTAAGATGCTCCACCATTTGAGAAATGATATTATTCTTGGTGAATGTTGATGCCATAGTTTGGTGCAAGTCCTTATAAGGTCATATTACTGCCTTCATGGCAATGCAAGCAACAAAATTGCTCATGTTATTAGCTCCCATCAAAGTTTGCGTCTCTTCATAGAAATAATCATATAATCCTCCCAAGGTTTAGCTTTTTGGAATTTTTTTCATACAAACTCTTAATTTTGGCTAGTCATTTGTTCAGGGCTAACAAGTTCCTCCCTAATCGCGTTTTTTGCCCCAGTATATGACCAATTATTTCCCTTCAACTGGTATAATACCAAATTAAGACAAGCGATATCCAAACAATTAATAAAATTAACGGATTTTTGGCAATCACTACAACTGAATATGGTCATTTCAAAAAGTCTTAAGAAAGCTGGGACATTATCCTGATGAAGTGGTGGCAATTTTGGGGTGGGCTGAAATTCCTCAGTTTCCACCATTTCATTTGTGGGAGAAGCAGCGTGTCTAGCTATTCTGGTGCTAGTTGGTGTGTTGTTGAGGGTCATTGCCAAGACAATGGCATAGGCACTTGACATATTTCCTTTAATCAGAATGCTCCATTTATTACTTTCATCTTCATAAAAGTCCTGATCCCCAATTTCAGTTTCTGCATGAATAAAAGTGCATTGATGTTTTTCCATTTCTTGTAATTGTTTTGGGAGCTGGCCATGCTTCTCTTGTAATATCCAATTTATTCCACCTTCATTTGATATGTTTATCTAAACTGTATTAAATCATTTTCCACTTAGAATATTTTTGCTCTAATTTGTATATTTCCCTTAATAGCTCACTATTAACTTTTGTGACATGGTTGGCTTCTTCTTCCACTTGATAACATAATCCTCTAATTTGAATAAAATTGAAAATAACTGCCAACATTAAGGTGGTCTGTTTACGCTCTCCAGCTCCTTCCAGAGCTGCTGTATCTCTTACTGAACTTAGAACATGGTGTTATTATTTAAAAATACTCAACTGCCCCCATTATTGAGTACCAAGTGCAAACTTTTGGGTAGTTTACTGCACAGGTTTGTTGTAAAATAATAAGGACACTAGTTGTATGGCAAAACTTATAGATTAAGTCTAAACTTAAATGGATTCAAATTCACTCTGATAACCTGTAATTTGAGTAAAACAATTATGGACCTATATCAATCTTCAATTTAGAAGTAAATATAGTAATAATTATTAGTACTTTAGTTTCATTACAAATGCTAGGGGTTTTTATAGGCAAAAGGCGGACAACTTCTTAGATGACTCACTAAAAATCAACTAATTGTTGTCCCAAAAAATTTGGCAATAGGATTAACTTTTGAATAATGTCAGATTCCTTCAATTTAGTTAATTATCAGTAGTAAAACCTTTTACAGATCTGCCATTCCTTCATGTCAGGGTCTATACACAGACGTTATAGGGGTCATGTTGCCTGGATACAACTATTAACTACCTCAAAACAAGCATTAAAACACTTTTGTAGCGTCATAAAAAAGACCCTAATCATTCAGCACCTCTGCCAGAACCATCCTCCATGGCAATCTGACTATAAGCTATCAAACTCTCATGAAAATACTCCGTTACCATTGTCAAGATTGACAATGATGAAACATTAATCAAAACTAACCATCAGACTATATCTCTTGGTTATTTACAGCTAATAATATAGTTGGAAACCGTTGTTAAACAATAGATTGTTTACTGGCAGTTGAAGCATCTGCAGCTCCTTCCAACACCATACTTTGCCAGCAACTCCATATGGCAATGGAACCCCTGGTTGAGGCTATTCCTATCCCCAATTTCCCTCATGATTTTGAGGAGGATGCAAAGTATGAGATTGAGGACCTCGCTTTTGGTGAAAGATGCGCTTGCATTGACGCAGCAAAAACCTCTCATTTTGACCCCAATTATCCTGAAACCTACTGGAGCATCAAACCATTTAATTGTGTGCCTGCTCATATCACTTTTTCTGAGCATCAACTTACTCAATATGTTGAGGCGATGGACACCGCCAGCCTCATTACTGAAGAAAACCCACAATTATACCCCCGATGCCACATGTAGCTGATGCTCCCACCCCAATGCTATCCGCCATGGTCCACCAGCTAAAGTGGGAGCCAGAAAAAGTTTCCCTAAAGCTTTCTCCCCTACTGATATGGCTTCCTAGGCTGTTAGCTGAGGTGCCATATTAAAATTTTTTATCTAATAACCCTTTATTGGACCATTTGCAAATAAAAATGCATGGCGGCTCCCCTTTTGGGTTGGGCACCACTAGTGCTAAAAACAATATATTGTTTACTAACTTTATTCAAAAAGCTTAATCTGCAAGCAAGACATAATGTGGGTTTAAAAATTCCAACAGCTTTGCAATTAAAGCTTAGGATGAAATACACCTTATAAGGGTGGAAATCAATAAAACCAACGGTTTGCATCACTACCTTACTATCATTATAATAGCTTTGTTGTCTTATGGAAAAAGTTCTTCATATTTGACCCTAAGGCCAAAGCTCTAGCTGCTTCAGGGGTGCACCAGGGGAAACAAGGCAAACATTCCTTACTTTTTCTAAATTACATTACTGTAGGTGTTATTGAATTATTGTTATGTATTTTACTATCTATTTTGTAAGAAAATCACTGAAACTAAATACATTATGGATAAAATGGTTTGACTATTTGGGCAGGCATGGCAACAGACCACAAAAGACTAAGATAACATAATGAAATCTAGATGCCTACTTTTTCAGCCATTAAACTATAAGATTAAGCATATTGCAGGCTAGTAGTATTGAATGCAATGATGATATACCAATAAGTATAGTATGACTAACAAGGACAAGTAAAAGTAAGCCTCTAAGATATAATCATTACATAGTTTCTTATTTAAGACAAATCTCATATATATTATCTAAAGAGGTTGGGAGCCACTGGAGGATTGCAGGGATTTTACTTAGCTATTAGTAATGATATAATTGATAAATCTTTCTATCTATTGTAAAACCTCTTTATACTTTTGAGAAGATTGTATACAATAAATAAACATATGTGCATATGTTATGTAAACACAGCCTAATGATTTTACTTGTGATTTTATGTAGAAAAAAACTTATTTTAAAACTATAATTGATATACAAGTTTCAAAGTCATAAAACTAAGACTATGTTGAAAAGATTCCCTAACTTGCTTTACATGAATTTTGTGTGCATAAAATCATATCCTACATAAAATTAGAGCCAAGAGTGGTTAGCCTGGCAGGGCAATTCCAGCTTCCACCCTAGTGCAGGTTTTGTTCAATAGAAGTTCAAACCTGTACTGGTTAGAAAAATTCTTGGTGTGGTATATTTGTCCCAAGGTCAACCCACCTCAAATACTTTTTTACATAAAATTAGAGCCATACTATCATTAACAAAAGTATCTATACAGCTTTAGTACCATAATTAAGTTGAACTATATTTTTGCTTAACATATAATAACTTAAGAAAATTTTAATTTGATAACATAACATATAAATGATAGGATTGAGCTTGTTGGTAGTTTTATGATAACGTGAAAACATAAAAAATATATAAAATAAGACGCTAAAAGATATATGTTGAACATATAATAGTAAACAACTAGATTTTTATCTTTTATATAAGCTAAACATAGGTGTGTGCTTCTCTAATAATTTATTTTATGAGTTGTTTTAATTATTATAGTTGTTTTAAGGAAAGTTATAGCTACTCTACTTTACCATTATTTAAAGCATATTATACTTAATAGCCTTCTTAGCCAAAAGACTAAGTTAACATGACATACTTCTCAAGATTGTTCTAACTTACTTTTATCTAGACTAACTTAGATGCTCTGCTCACTTTCTTTTTTTATATGTTTTCTAAAAAGAATGCTAAATATCATGATTATTAATGATGGGAAACAAGAACCCTTGTTACATACTATAAATATGAATTACCTAATGATAGGAGTTGTCTAATTGATAGTTTTTATCCATAATTTATATATAACTCTATTGGAGCAGACTCAATTTTTTGAAATCTTTTTTATAATCTTGATCTTTAACTGGGGAGAAAAAACATAATTGAATAATTAAACTAATATAGCAACTTGTACTTAAACTAGTTATTTTTCTAAAAAAACAGGACGCCAAATAGTGTGATTCAGATTGCCAGGTAAAGTGTGACATTGAAATTTAGTTTATATATAAAAAGTTTAAGAAAAGAGGAAGTTAACTTTTTAGAGTATAAACATTTTGTGGGTATCTTAAAGGGTGTCAGGATGAGGGGGATGAAATTTCTCCCTCTGTGATTAGTTCAGGACAACTGAAGCCACTAGAACAAAAAAATTTATATCTTCAAACAAACTAATGATTAAGGGTAAAAACTACTTTATTGGTGAAATATCCTTGAAGTTTGCTATAATATTAGAAGTCACTATATTTCAGGAAAAACGTAATCCATTTTATTTGCTAAGCCCAATTTTGGGAAAATCAGTTATTAGTCAACAGGGAAAATTGCCAGACGCTTTAAAGCCAAAATCTATACTTATTTGCCATTTGTGGTATCTGAAGCATCTAGTTACATGTTTGCAGTAGTAACATCTGATCATCTGGATTGAGATTAGTCTCTGACATCAGGAGTGTTTGATTCTTTTAATCAAGGATGATCCCCATTAAAAATATTATTTATTCCTGTGGATCATGTTCATAAAAAGCCATCAGAGGTGATCAAACTTCCTGCCCATACTGGAATCCTGAAAATGCCCCTTCTAGATCTTGACATATAAGTTAAAGGGTCGTGGAATTGACTGTGTACTTGGTTTATCATAATACCCTTGGAGACCTCAACAAATGAATGTTCATTTACCCATTTATTTATGACTTTGTAGGGTCCTGCCTTTTAGAACCCAATTTTTGTCTCTACCTCCTGGTATTTGATGGTAATAGAGGATCTAATCAACCAGATGGAAGGTATTCAGAGGGTCATGTTTATCATTAAACTGTCTTGTCTCACTAGAGGTGGTAGCAGACAATTTTCAAAGCCTGTACCTATAGCCAAATTATTACAATACCAATAACTTAATATTAATTTCTAAGCTTAAAGTGGTGGCTTAGTTTAACGGGAAATTTACCTTAGAGGGCAATTGTTAATTCCTTTCATACAAGGCTTAGAAAGGGGATATTCTTATAATCTGATGAAACTAATTTAGTAGGCTAGAATTGCACAAAGTAAAAACTTTAGCCAATGTAGATGGTCAGTCAATGCCATTTTCCAAATGGTTGAGAGAGATGTAGGATTTACTCACTCTATCATACTATTGGTTGAAGGATGCCAAGGTGTGGATAACAATTGAGTGGACCCCATTAGCTCAATAAATTCTTTAATCAGTGATTAAAAGTTCTGCCCATTATTAGGAGAGGAATATGTTATGACACCCAGCAGGTGATGATTCATCTTATAAAAAATGAAGCAGTAGCTTTTGCTAAAGCTCAGGTAAAGGGTATGGCTTCAATCAACAGCATTAAATTATTGACGACTAATATGAAGAATTTCTGGCCATTAGAATCTCAAAGTAGAGGGCCTACAACAATGATACTTACCTATAAAAGGGTTCACAAGGAGTAACTATTGGATGTTGAGGTCAGGAAGTAGAACTGGCCTAATTTTTACATACCAGATTAAACTCCAATACATTATGGATTGAGGGGAGCAACCTTTCCTAAAAGCACTGGGCTTTGAGTCATTGATATGTTTTCCAAATTCTACATGGCTGACTCGAAGAAATTCTCTAAACTAACATCAATTTGTACAGAAGGTTAGAAATAGGGTAGTCATTGAGATTATTTTAATTTATAGAGGGTACCATCCCTGATTTGAGTGTTTGTTTGCCTTTTCTCCAACTCTTACTGGTTTATGATAGACTCATTTTTTAAAGATGAGGTTGTCATAATAGTTTATAGAGTCAATCTTTCTTGGGATTTATTTTAGGGTTAGGATAGGTAACAAGGATAAACAATCTGCATTTTGATAAAATTTCTTGGATAGTGGACATTTATAAAATTTAAAATTTAGAGTTTAAGAGCTTATCAGGCCAAATGCCCATCATGATCTTTTACCTTCTTGAGCCATCACAAAAGGGCGTGATCAGTAATTATAGTGAAATGAGCCCTTATAAATAAGCTCAGGAACATTTGGTGGCCATTAAATTGCCAGACACTTGCATTCCGTTATAATTACTTTGTGTTCAGCCCTAAAAAATATTGCTGCAATACTCAATGGGATGGTGAACCCAAATTTCATTCTGGTGGGTAAGTATAGTTCCTAGAGCAATATCACTAGCATTGGTTTAAAAATAGAAAAGGTTTGTCAAAGTTGTGGTTTATAAGAATAGGGGAATAATTCTGAGCTATATGCATTAGATTTCTGGAATGTTACTGCTCCTATTTGCACTGTAAAAGAAGTCCCTTCTTCAATAAGTGAATCTGGGTTCAGATGTATCTGTAAATGAGAATTTGGCGATAATTCTGATCATTTAGAGAAGACTTGCACAATCTATGGGATTTAGGTGGTGACTTTTTAGAGAGAGCTGTAAATCTGTTGTCCATTGATAGTTTATTGACTTACCTTATGTCTTAAAAAAGCCATTAATTTTGAAATAAGGAACATTTAAAGGATTTTGATTTTTAGAGAAGTTTTTCTTAATTGCTGGAAGGACTCCCTAAGGTGTTCTAGGTAAGCAGTAAAAGTTTATAAGAAGACAGTAATGTTGTCAAGTTGGACTAGAACACATGATTTTTATAGTTCCTTTAAAACTTGTCAATTACTCTTTGAAAAGTAGCAGGGGCATTGCATAGCCCATGCGGCATCTGTGTAGGTTTTAAATCTTTTTGTTAGAGATATGGGTACATTTACGCAATCCTCAGATATATGGTAACCTACTAGTAACCGCTGGAAAGACCCATCACTAAAAATATTCTGATCATGAGATTAAATTAAAGAAGCGTTTATACAAAGTATAAATACTTTCCTTTTATGTAATAGAAATTAGTTGTCAGTAAATCATAACAAACTCAATATTGTCCGTCTTTTTTAAAATTAAAAGCATAGTGGAAGACTTAAGGGTTTTGGAGGGTACCTTTGAGCCAGACACTAGTAGCTGTTTAACTCAAGAGCTACTTGAGCAAATCTACATCAGATTTCTGATAAGCTTTAGTTTTAAAAAGGGTTTTATCCTTGGTTTTCACTAGGTGATTACTTTGGACTTTTTTTATATAATCGCCAAGTCCTTTGGAAAAGATATCTTCATATTCTCCTAATAAGGCTTCTACTTCTTGGCATTGGCTGAGGTTGAGTATGTCCAAAATTTTACTCCTTAACTAAAGAAATGGTTATCAAGGGATCAATTCCTAAATATTGTAGGGTGGCTAAACTATTTATATCAGTGATATGTTCATTAGGACAGAGTTTTGCATAAACAAAGGCCAAATGCTGGTGAACTTAGAGTTCCTGATCAGTTAATTTTCTAACCAAATGGAGATGGATTTTTCATAGGCAGAGTACAAGGCCCCAGGGCAGGTCAGGGCTTCCTTGATAGATGAAATATGGTATACATACAACACTAGAACATTAGCGTGATGATGTGATTTTGACTTGTAAATCTAACTCTGCTTGAAAAATAGGAGGTATACTAAAGGAAAGGAGTAAAATAGAGGTATTCCAACCTTGGAATCCACCGTTTCATGTGACAACTTTGTTTTTAAGCTCCAAGGCTTATAATTATCTAATAGATAGAGGTGGGATACTCAAGAAGCAGGTACGCTTCCATGGGTACACTTTAGTTTTGGTCAGGAGTTCAATTACCAATGGTATCCTATATCCAAGGAGAGAAAGGTAATGTACCTTATAGTTGATTGTACAGTTGTTCTCTTTCATAGTTGGACTTCAATAGGTCTTAACTGTTATTAAGTAAGGCGATAGCAGGAACAGTAATCAAAAATCTATCCTAATATTAGGGGTAAAGCTTAGTATGCTCCTATTGTTTTTTGACTGATATCTCACTGTTCCATATTCAGCCTTGAGGATTAAATCAGGAGCCACTTTCATTTTTTGTATTAGTCAGTATGATATAGCTTAAACAGGAATTGGTAAACACTATAGTTAAAACTTTAACTTTATGAACTACTACTTCCAACTGTATAATCAAGGATCTAAATTGGAAATTAACGGGTAGGAGATAGTCAGTAGATACTTCCAGCAAGGCTAGTGGAGTTTTATGTTTAGGCTAAAATTGTGATGATTCAACTTTATAATGATTTTGTTAAGAAAATTCTGGATTTTACTAAAGGAGCTTACAGAAGGGACATGTTTTTCTATTTGACTATTATAAGATCCAGAAAGTTTAAGGTATTAATTTCCTTGAATATATGGGAGTACTTTGACTTTTGCTGGAGTAGCTAATATGAAGCAACTGACAGCACTAGGCATAGAACTGGAAAATTTGAAGCAATCAGTTTTCATTAGCAGAGGGATCCTCTTTCCCTAAGATGACAGAATTTTTGCTGCGTTGTTTCAGAAAAGTTGGTAATAGTTGTCAAAAATAGTGTTTAAAATCATGTAAAAAAAGCAATACATGTTGGAAATAGGGGATTTGTGAGGCTACCGCGAAAACTTGGGGTAATGACTTAGTTTAGGACTATAGGACCAGCAGGTTTTATATAGTTCAGAAGGAAAATCAATAAAGGCTTCCTTAATATGTAGGAGAAAGCTTAAACTGAGCTTCACCACCTTGAGGTATGGATGGATGATGGGCATGGTTTTAATGGTAATAATGCATCAGAAATAGCATCATTCAGGTTAAATCAATTTCTTACATTTAAAGTTTGAAGTCAAGATAAAACCAGTGGGCGAAATCAATGATAGATTTCCCTCAAATTGAGGATGATCTCCATAAAAGCATATATTTGGTAGAAAAAGATAAATCACTCTCAAATTCATAAACAGAGTAACCTTTCCATTATTCCAAGTGCAATAGGACATTAAGTGAGGTATCATTATATCCTGCGCTACCCAAATGAGTCATTTGGTTATGTGCTTGATCCATTGTAGTTGATAGTTTTCTCCATTGAACTTTCAAGCAATACAAAAAGGAGAAACACTTCCTTTGCTTGAGACATATTTGTCCTTTTAGGAGGGCTTGAATGAGTAACCCAGAGGGGTTGGTGGATGGCCTCTTTAAACAGACACTGAAGGTGCGCCTTCAGCAAAAAAAGCAGGATCCCAGGTATACTCTTGGAGATGGAGGGCACCTACTTGACTATGTAAAAATTTATATCTTCAATTTCCAAATCAACTTGCTCTTGTTTGGCATGAAGGGACATTTTGGTGGCAAAGAGCTGGGACAACCTTTTTATCATTGTTAAACTGGAATCTGAGTCCTGAAGCTCGAGTAGGTGCTGTTTAGTGGCAAGCAATCAATGTTAAACCCGCTTACTGAGGAGGGTAAGGCAGCCAATGTTTTAAATCAATCACTGTGAGCACCTAAGAAAACTTTGACTTGGAAAGACAATCATCCCAAGTGAGATTTAATCCTTGAGCCATGAATTCTAGATAGACACAAAGATGTATTTGCCGCGTCATTTAATTAAGCCTATCCTCAGGTATCTCCAAGCAAGTACTAATCCCTGGAGGCCTAGGAGGTTCAGGTGGTAGAGCATTCCATTGTGACCAGGTGCTTCCAGTGCTCCAGGTGGTCTGGGGATCCAAGGAGTCTAGGGCTTCTAGTAGGACCAACTACATCTGACATTATAGGTGTTTTTGAGTTACAAACGTTGTCCTCAATATCCAAGTCTCATAAATCATACCCTTGAGATAACTGAGGTGATTGTTCATAGAGGATTTCAAGTTGCTGATCTAGGTTTTACTCTTGTGTTAGTGACCCCAATCTAGTTATGTACAACGTTTTCTAAATTGTTGAAATGATTGAATAGTTCAAACTAGACAAGTCTTATTATTTCTTTATTAAACAAGTCAGTATAGCTTGCATCACTTTGTTGAATTGCCTCTTTTTCCAAAATGCACATCAGTTCTCACTGCCAAAAAGGAAATAAGAGTGGTAAAATTGGAGGAGCTGTAGTACAAGGTTCTGACAGCTGTAGGTGCTGAAGTAGTTCCTTGTGGTGAAACCTGTATATATGTAATCAGGTGATACAGGGTGGGATGAAAAAATTGACACAAGTAGTTTTTCAAACGTCCTACCCTGACCTTGTCACCATTAAGAATCAAACTAGTAATTTAGCCCATCATAGGGGTCAGTATTATAAGTGCTCATATTTTATTTGCTCATCTTCCCAGGACAAATTACCTAGGGAGGAGAAGTTGGAGGGTCTTATGAAGTCCAATATTTGTAGTTGGTACTGCTCTGCAGAAGGGGCGGGGAGGCCCAACTCCAAAGATATGGGTAATAAAAGGTTACAAGTTGATGCAGGTTCTCCTACATGCACATTGACTGCCCAGTCACTGAAGCGGGTGGCATCATGGTAGGACAAGGTATCTGAAGTCAAATTATTATTACTCATCAAAATTGTTGAGTTCACCTGGGACTTGTGGTGACTTAGCAGGGATCACCAGTTTTTGGTGGGATGCAGGGGATGAAATCCAACTGTCTAAATGAGTTCAGAGCAACTGAAGCCACCAGCACAAATAATTTTATATCCTTGTAAAACTAACTATCAATTAAGGGTAAAAGCATCTTAATTGGTGGAATATCCTTAAAGTTAACTATATTATTAGAAGCCAAAAATATTTTTGGAAAAGAACGTAATTTAGTTGATTTTCAAGACCAATATTTATGAGAAACTAGGTCTTAATCTTTAGGTAAAATTTTCAAGCGCTTTCAAGAAAAGTTTTATACTGATTAACTATTTGGCTTTTCTGTGGCATCTTTTTAGTTGTTTGGTCTAGTAACATTCAATTGTCTGAATTAGGTTTGGACTCCAAGATCAGGAATGTTTTTATTCTTTAGATCAGGGATGATCCCAAATGGGGGTATTATACAATTTTTTTGGATAATGTTTATATCCTGCCATCGGTAGTGATTAAACTTTATTTTTTGGGCTGGGATCCTGACAATAGCATATGAGGCTATCTACCAAAAAAGATTTCAGGACTTTGGAAAAAAGTAAAGTATACTAGGAAAAAGGTAGGTTTTTATATGATAAGTTATTAAATAAGATAAAATTGGAATCCTAAGGATTAACAAATGTCTAGTATTAACCAGAGTATAACTTTCCTCCTTTTGTCACATGAAAATGCTTAAGTGATAAGATATTTAATCTATTAGAAAAATACCTAGGCTTAAAAATGATTTAACTCAGTGGAGGGTACACTAGTGATAGAGCAAGGTCTCAATGACCATTGTCTCATTAGTTTAATCATGGTAGATGATCTTGTTTCAGGATGATAATGACAGTAATGTCATTGTACCGCTAAAATAAAAATTTGGGGTCAAATAGCAAAGCAGTTCAAGGAGTTCCTGTTCAATAATAATGCTATTCATGGAGGGTAACCAGTAATTATCATCTTGTCCCATAACTTTGAATTCCCCATTTACCCCTTTATTTGGTGCATCAAATTCCCCCAGTTACCCAACATATATAAATAAAATATATTACAAATCAGTTTAAACTAAAGTACATAACTTTAAGAATTTAATATTTAAAAAGTATCAATTTGATTCAAATTTGAATAAAGAAACTAAAAAAGGTAAATTTGATTTACACAAAAAAATTTCTAAGCTACGATTATGCACAGGTAAAGGGAGGATACCCCAGTGGTAGAGTATGGACCCTCTACCACTGCCTCCCCAATTTTGATCCTGGTAGATGAACTTTGGGTAGGACAATTGACTGTTGGTTTTGTGCATCAATGCCCCGAACTGAGATAGCGAATAGCAAAGGCGGTCCATATAGTTCCTGGCCTATCATATGCCGCGCATGGAGGTTTTCCAGGTTTTATCCTCCTTTCCCATTTTCTTCACTTCCATAATCGGTGCGGTATCATCCCCAGGTCGGCCCACCTCAAATAAAATTTAAAAATTATGCACAGGTAATGTTTACTTCAGAATCATATATAATAGTTATACTTACAATTAACAATTGAATAAATATATATCCATTTTTTATTTTTTATTTTATCCTATTTAAACTTTTAGTCTAATAATTTTTATTATATATGGAAGTATTTAGTTAGGTTAACTTTATTAGAACTTATCTGTGCATCTTCAGTTTAATACTATAAATTTAGTTAAAATAAATGTACAAATCTAAGTATGTGTATTATATTTTTACCAGTAGGTCAATATACATTTTTATACCATATATATATTATGCTTTCTAGTTTGGCCTTTCTGAGTCAAGTGTTTCTTTAAATAGGCAAGTTTGTATCTTTAGAGTCATATATTATTCTTGGGATAAATATACCATACCAAGAATAGTTTTGTAGCCAGTACAAATTTTGAACATCTGTTGAACAAAACCTGCACTAGAGTGGAAGCAGGAATTACCCTGCCAGGCTAACCACCCTTCATATAGTATCTAAAGATATGAAGAATTTTATAGATAAAAAATATAAGGAATCTGTGTATATTTTTCAAATTAATTTTATAATAAAAACTTATGACCTTCTTCAATACAGTAAGATGTTGTAATCTCTCTTATTCTGAATATTAAATTGTCAGTAATCTATTAATTTCAAGAAATTTCCTTAAGAAATTTAGAGATTAGGACTACAATAATTATAACCAAGCTACAGAATAAAGGTGAGTTTGATATGGGTAAATACTATAAAAAGTCATCGAACTGCAGCATAATTTATTCTAGAAACTAGAATAATTAGCCCACAAATTTAAATATGTTAAACTATCGGAGCAGTATGATTGCTTAAGGTGAGAAAACTGATAAATTGAGGTTCAGTAAGAGACTTTGAGCTTTAATTTGTCTTTATAGCTTCTTATCAGGTTATTAATTCTGGTTTTAGTTGCTTGTGAAATAGACGCTATAACAACAGAAGATAAACAAATAAGTAGATAGTTAATATTTACTTTTTATATAATCTAGCTACTATTTGAAGTAGAAAAACTAAGTTAAAATATAGAAACTGAATTCTAGTTACAAGAAGTGCTATCAATATGGGGACGGTACTTGTAAAACTTAGTTAAGGGTCCAAAAAAGCCAATGGGGAGGCGAGTTTTGGCACGGCCGGCAGAGTAGTCCACCTTAAGGTAGTCAACGGAAAACCAAGAGCACTTGATGCTCTTGAAGGAAGCAATGGCCTTTATGAACTGGGCGAGAGAGCGGGTATCAGTTTTGAATTGGACGGTACAGCGTTGTTCTCTTCCGGTGTGGTTCATGTAGCACAGGTCATGCTCACAAAAGGCAATTGAGGCAAGCGCGATTAAGATTGTGGTTAATTTCATGGTTTTAATGTTATTGACTTATTGATGCTTAAATTGAGATGCATAAAGCTATTTATACTTATTTTCTAGGCAAAATTATGTTCTAACTACTGTCTCATAAAAGCAGGTTATTTGGATTTAAATGAAACATTACAACTCGTTGGTTGTAATTCCATAAGTCGTAAAGTCTTTTTAGGATTACAACTCTATTGGACATGTTATACTCTTCTTTGCAGATCCATGAGTTGATTAAGTGAACAAAGAAATACTTTACTGGAAAGTTCTAAGGTGTTGGATCCACTTGATGTAAAGTTGCCACGCAACACAAACCATTAGTGCATTTAGCGAAAATTCTACTTGCTTGAATTTCATTTATTTGGGGTAAGCCGTATTTGCTTGAAACTCTTGTTTATTCGAGGTAAGCCGACCAGGGGATGGACATTACCGAGTGACTTGCTTGAAATTTAATCTAAAAATTAAGTAGGAATTTCGCTATTACCTATTATATAGTATCATGATGCGAGGGAGGATACCCCAGGGGTAGAGTATGGACTACCACTGCCTCCCGAGTTCGATCCTGGTAGATAAACTTTGGGTAGGGGATGATTATGACTATGTTAGCGTTGTGCACCAATGCCCCAAACCGAGATAGAGAATAGCAAGGTGGTCCATGGAGTTCCTGGCCTATCATATGCCATGCATAGAGGTTTTCCGGGGTTTATCCTCCTTTCCCATTAATTCAAATCCCCTTAATCAGTGCGGTATCATTCCAGGTCGACCCACTCAAATCTATATATATATGGATATTGGTATATTAGTATATTTGTGCTTTATAGGCTCTGACACCATTTGACCGATCACCATGAAAGTTGGCATATTTAAGTATTTTTGACATGGTAATATCTTTTAGCAAGACATCATTTGAAACTTTCGGATAACGCGTGATGCTGTGATGTCATCATCACTATTGCCGCAACTAATAGTAGAGTTACTCGTGAGAGGTAATATATAGTAGAATGACACACATATGGTTCATTGCATGACATCATTGGGATTGTTGTAAATTGTATTGTGAAATACACTGCTGCTGTTATATAATATCTATAACGCAGCGACTGACAACAGCATTTGACAATGAGTAGCAGCGATGAGAAGGTTCAGATCAAGAAATGATAACATGCTGAACGAGCAAGAAAGTATCGGGTATGAAAGAAGCTTGAGCGAACAGCAACAAGCGGTTGCTATCAGCGGTGAAACTTCGGTACCAGCGGCCCCATCGCAACAAAAACAAAAGCAAGATAACTTGATGTGCAAAGAATTGAACGAGTACTTAATAAATACACTATTTGCGTTGACAATGACTGAGCAAAAGAAAATCGATTTATTCTACAACACAAAACTGGCAGAGAAGCGAAGGAAAACCAAAGGGTGAGTAAAACGTTATAAATTGAATAAGAAAATTGAGATGGCAACTAAACGAGCAAACGCAGCAGCTGAATTTGAACAGGCAATCGCTGTGGTGTCGCTGAAACGTGTGAAAACTGAAGAGATAGCAGCAGATGCGGAATTCACGAAACGATTCTATAACAATGAATTCAAACAGGCAATCGCTTATGGTTCGAAAGAAATGTTGCGTTTAGCTGGCGGCTAAAAGATATTACCATGCTTTTAACATTTACCTTCGGTAAACTTACATTTGTATTTCATATAGAAGGTTTATGAATTTTAAAAATTATTATTTTCATATTAAAGTAAAAAGTTTTATATGCAAGAAGTGAAAACTATATATATTCTTGATGGTATTTGCTATATTGTTACAGCTGAGCAGTTTAGTAAACGCTTGATTTGATATTTTAATGGTTTTAAGTGGTTAGTGGCCATTTGGCTAGTTAGCAAGTTAATAATCAACACTGAATCAAAAACCCAAATGATTTTACAAATACCTCCTCTAGCATAATCAGTTCAGGCTCATCCCTCTCTCACAAATATCACTTTTAAAAGCAAAAAGTGAACTGAACAAGAATTGAGAGAGCAACCAACTGCCAGAGCGCACTGCAATTATATAGAGCAGTGAACAAAGGCCAACCACCCAAGCGTAGGGAAGTCAATCCACCCATCTGTTCGCAGCACATAGAAATGGATAACTTGCCTGCACCAATATTAATTTTTAATAATAATACAAAGGATGCTATGATGGATGTACCATCTGACAACCTTCCCACTGGCCCAAACCCTGACATGACTAGAAATAGGGAAGGGCAATTTAATATGTGTACATAAAGAAATAATCTAGCAACATGAACAATGATGAAATGTGAGAACGTGTCAATGGGCTATGGGGCCCTAACAACTAGCATGGATGACAGGGTTGACTCCCTAGGATTGATGACTGCCAACACCCAGATGATAAGAGTAACCTTCCAGGAGCAAGGCCTGATACCAAGAACAGCAGAGTCAGGAATGTTTCCCATTTAACCTCAATCAGCAGAGGGGATTGGGGCCTTGCAGGGTGAGAAAATTATTGCCAATAAAACAAAAAAACCCGGATGAAGTATTAATAGAATCTAAAACTGACTCAGATTTGAATGATAAAAATTGGCAGCTCAAACCAATATAGCCAAGCTATAAAAAGTTTTCTACCAACATGGAGAAACTTACTGAATCTGCTTGGGGTATTTAAGTGAAGAACAAGTTGGGCTTCAATTCTGAAAAGGCCCAGTCAGGGGGCAAATGGTCCCCAACCAAAATCAATTTGGCAACATGAGAAATTCATCAGGCATGATCCCCAATATACTATTGAGTGCAATATCTGACAAAGTCATGCTGACAGGGGGCACTAGCTCAATAATATATCAACAGCTGATCCCAAATTGCCAATTGCCAACCCAATATGATCCATTGGGGACCAACCAAGGCAGGGGTGAAACTATATCAGGGACCAAATCTGAGGATTGGATATCTGGGAGAGTTCAGCTAAAAAACTAAAAGTATTACTGGAAGGGGTGGAAACCCTGACAGTGGTCAAATTGGCAGCCAGGGCCCTGGTAAAATTTACACTGATCCAGTCAGATTAGTTAGTGCACCGAGGTGTGTCCACCCATGAGGTCAAACATTGAGAGGCCCTCTAGTTTCTATACTCTATGGTAACTTAGTGGTCTCTAAAGGTATCAAGCCAGCCATTGCAGCTATATAGCAAGACCACAAATTTTCTGCTGGAGTGGCCAAACGCTGGCTCGACACCCAAATCTCAATTGATATAGCAGTACAATACAAGGCATCCTGAGTTTGAACCAAAGATGCTCTGGAATAGATGAAAATCCCTGTGGACTACAAGGTGATAGAGGCCGCAATCCATGAAGATTTAAAACTGGTGGATGCAAAAGCCTGGATGGAGGTCAGTATTGACCTATTAAATGTGATGGAGTACAATAAGGTGGGTATTATAGCACAATATGCCCAAGCCATCAGGAGCTCAGGCCTCAACCCAACAGACTTAGCTGAGTATGCGAAACAATTCCTGAATGTATCTATGGCCCTCAAATGGGCCTGACACTCCATTCCGGTGGACACAGCACTGGAATGGTATAACATTACTTTCTCCTCAGAGGAGGCACTACCATGGATCATAGCCAGGTTCAATACAACTGAGGCCTTGCACTGGTTGTACACCCAAATTCCACCAGCCACCACATCAGACCTGATGAAAGCGGGCTGGACAAAGGAAAAGGCAGTGGAATGTGGACCCTTTTAGGATTGGTTACCAGAAGAGGCCATCAACTGGTCTGCCAATAGATTCACACTGATGGAGATGAAATACTGGTTCTGAGAGGGGGCCAGTATAGACCTAGTGCACGAATGGGCAGAGCTGGGGGTGACTAAACAGATTCACAAAACTCTTGGAGGCCAACCATTCCCAATTGAAAAGTGGAAAATCTGGCACAACACTGCAACAATCGCTGAAGCTGCAGACTGGGATGCAGTAGGGCTCACCCCAACTAGCCCAACCATGGATGGAACACAAAACTTTACCACAGGTGTCAACAATGATGAAAGGGGTCATGACCCCAGACTTGGGCTGAGAATGGCTCAAAGTGGGGATCTACATTGAAACTATCTTGGATTGGAAGTGATCCTTCTCGGAACTGACACTAGCAGCCCCATATGCCACTGAAGGCTTCACCCCCTTGGAAGTGTTCCAATGGAGTGAAGCGGGTGTTCCAGCAGACATGGTATGGGTATTTACAGATGGGGGCTAGAATAGTGTTACAGTAAGGGACTGGTGCCAGCGTAGCTTGATTACACTGGAGGTCCTTCAACATTACCTCCACCCAATGTGCAGCCCAGAATCTGCCCTTAAGTGGTACTGAATGGGGTTCTTGCCATCAGATACCCTAGAGTGGCAGAGCCTAGAGATTGGAGCACAAATGGCTAGAAGTATCAAACACTGAGGTATCAGCATTTGCCAGATCGAAGCATTTATCAACTGGGGATTCAGCCTTAACAAATTGGTAAGTTGGATTTTGAAGGGAAAGACCCCCACCAAAGTACCCAAACCAAGCGCAAAAACCAAATCGTACAGCACCATGGCGGCACATTTAAAAGACAACACCTGGAATGGAGCTGGGAGCCACATTGAATACATCCGTCAGTTGATCAGTGGGGGCTTTACAGATCGCCAGGAACCAAAATCATACCTAAAAGATGCTATTCAAATCCACCTGCAACTAGTGGAGGAGGAAGAATGGTCTGACCTGATATTGTCGATTTATCAGAAACTCAATGAAGTCCTAGCTGGAGGGGACTTTGATCATTACTGGGTACCCAAATGGTCTATATAGATATAGTGATCCCAGGCAAGTTGGTCTGCAAGAAACTCCTCGAAAAGGCATCAAATGCAAGAGGATTTATCTGCAAATGGAGCCAACCAGATATGCCAACCAAACTGCAAGATGGGTAATCTTCCAAAATCTCCCCACCAATTGCAAATAGGAGTGGGTGCACAAAGAGATCTTTACCAGATTGTTGTACTATGTGGAAGTACCAGAATTCTGGAAAGCCGGTGGCAACTACATCGCAAAGTGCAGCCACCCTCGGACAGTGGAAGTGCTGTATGAACTGGCAACCTGGATGAAACTGAAAAAAATCTCTACCCAGATTAATCCACCTGCCTGGCCTCAATAGGGTAGTATATGTTGAACAGGAGGATGCCAAACAAGTGTGCTGGTTCTGCTACCAGACTGGCCACACAATGGTTCGATGCCACCATTGTAAAAGAAAAACTACATGGGAGTACAAATATGACCCCGTTGGGGGAATCACCAAGGTGGGTACCAAGACTTTCCTCCGCCCAAAAGCCAGAGAACGGATCCTGCACAACTTAATGGAGGTAGCGGATATGAAACGCAAGTGACAAGAATTGGACCTGGCACATAGAGAAGCGTGGTAACAGGAAATGGCAAAGTGACCTGAAGCAGATGTTGACCCATTTATAAATCTGAACCCCAAATCTTACGCAATGGATGAGGGAACTGACCCTGGACCAACAGAGAAACTTCCAACCCAAGTATAATGGACATTCCAGGAGGAGTAAAGATGGCAGAAGGTGAACCCAAAGAAGTCCCCCAAGCAAGGGCAGATGCAGGATCCCAGCAAGTCGATATCAAAACCTGACAAGATGAAAGGGAATACAAAATTGAATCAGAAGTCATCAGCTAAATAAACCTGAGGTAACCAGTGAAAAATTAGCAGGAGTGACAAAATAGATTAAATTGGATGGGCAATCACTGACTAAAAATTTGGTTCTGCCAGTAAATTGAAAGAAGGGTGCAAATCTAGCCAATGGATGAGGGAGAATCTGTCAGTCTTCCAGCAGGGAACAAGGGGCACCCATACCCAATCATAAAACCATCCCCATTAACCATCAACAGAGAGATGGGGATGGTGACTGAATTCCCAGTACACATGATGCCTGGGAATATAATCTCAGTCCCAACCAACTGACCCTGAAAACCAAATATTGCACCCTGCCAACCATCAACACTACCACTATCAACCAATCAGACCTCAGTATGGGACTCGATCCACAACCCAGACAACGCTAAACCTCATACCCATGGGTCAGGCAGCCAGAAAAGAGGATTGCAACTACAAATGCTTGGGGGATGGTGATAATACAAATGAGGAGGAGGAAAATGCACCATTTAAAAACTAATAATAATATTGACCTTATTTTTATTTCAGAAACACAAGCTGGTAACCAAAAGGAAATGGTGCCAAGCTTGAACTGTGATGCAAAAAACCACCCGTGGTCCCGCCAGATAGGCTACCAAGCTCTATGGATGGACCACGTGGCGATAGTCACAATGGACAAGAAAATATATTTGGAATTTGTGGAAGAAACACACGCCGGTAGGATTTTAATAGCGACGGCTACAAACAGAGACACTGGCAGGAACATATGAGCGGTAGCAGTCTATGCCCCGCTGAAGCTCCACAAAAACTGTACTTTTTGGGATTTCATAGTGAAAGTACCATTTGAAGTGATGACTGTAATAGCAAGCAACCTGAACTGTTGGACGAATGTGAGCTGGGATACATACCTGATGAGAGAACATCCCAACAGTAAAGCTGACAAGATGCTTGATTACCTAGTCAAATTGGAGATGTGCCTAATGATTGATGAAGAGGGCGAAAACCCAGCCAATCTAACATGGTGGTCATACAAAGCCGCCGGATCCCCACTGTCAGGATCACGTTTAGATTACATCCTCATATCATTGGACCTCAGGCTGATGACGTCCAACAGCGAGGTTAACATAAATGCTGAAAGCAACCACATGGTTGTCCAGGTAGAGATTGACCTTGATGAACCTCTGAGGAACCACGAGTGGCAACTGGCACCAGCCACGCTGAGGAATGGGGATTGGCGCTGAATGGTTGACGCGGGACTGGATCAACTGGTAGCACATCTGAACAACCACCCCAGAGTTGGACCTGCTAGAATAGTGGACCCGTATCAAAGCGAAAATGAATCATGATAGTATGAAGTTCAAAAAAGCAACCTCCTACAAGTGGACAGCTGCCGTGAAGCAACTGAAGTCTAAATTAGAAAGGCAGAGGCTCACCCGCCAGGACAGTGAAGACTGGTGGAGTGAGTACCAAACAACACACAAAAAGTATCAGGCCATAATGATGAAGCAAGACTCAGAGAGATGGACCAGTGCAACTTACCAATATCAGATCCTAGTGGGGACGATGACCAAAGAGGGGCTGAAACACCTCAAGGAAATCCAAACTAAGGCTAGGGTATGGGAAGTGGAGACAGCGGAAGGGGAAGTATCATCAGACCCCAAAACAATCAAGCGCAAGGTCAAACTTTTTTATGGCAATCTCTTTTGACAAAGAGAAACAAGCGAATCAGTGACAAAAATCTTATTGACCTGGCTAAGCCAGCACTGGGTGGCTGTATGCTGGAAGACGTTGCCAAGCTATCTGCCAAAATCTCTATTGATGAAGTTAAGAGGGCGCTAAAGGAGTCACCAAGAATGAAAGCACCAGGCCCTGACAATATGTGTGCAGAAATATATTGCATATTCTGAGACTGCATCACGCCGGAGCTCAAAGCCCTCTTTAACCACTGTTTGCACAATAGCAAACAAATTTCGGGATGCCATGAGACCCAAATTGTACTTCTGTACAAAAAAGGCCTCAAATGACAACTTCAGAACTGGCGCCTGATTGCACTATTGAACACCAATTATAAACTGCTCATGCGCATCCTATCTAACTGTCTGATGGCAACAGCACCACGCACACTCCATAGTGCCCATCATGGCTTCATCAAAGGCCATAGTATATGGGACAGCATTGGTTCAGTCCAGAGCATACTCCAGGATATGAGGGGCATTGAACAAGTATACCTTATGTTCCTCAACATGGAAAAGGTGTATGACTGAGTAGCATGGTCTTTCCTACACAAGGCACTAAAAGGCGGTCAGCATCCAAGACATGTTTTGAGCATGGATAACGACGCTGTACTCAGGCCTGGTAACAAAGGTTATGGTCGCAGATGGCGCAACCAATGAAATCCCTGTCAGGCAAGGTCTCCGCCAAGGTGACCCTATGACACCAATACTCTTCAACTTTGCAGCCAATATTCTACTGGCAGCAGCGGACGCGAAGCTCTGAGGTTTAGTCCACCCTAACCAAATGCCACTGAAGATGCTAGCATTTGCAGATGATACAGTAGTAGTAATAAGCTCCTCGACTGACCTCCAGGGCGCTGAGGAACTATTAAACCTCTATCAGCTCACATCAAACACAAAAATCAATTTGGCATAAACCTCAGTGATGAGGATCAGCAACCCGAGCTTCAACCCACCAACTGACACAACGCCAATTACAAGCTCCCAGACAGTCTGATACCTTGGAATACTTTTCAATGACAAGGGACCAGCGGTACTGGAGACCAAACAAGAAGTATTGTCAAACTTATTGATACAAATGGCATGCTGGAAAAGCGCCAGACTATGCCTCAAGGAGAAAGTGCAGGCGATAAACATCTTAATCTTCTTGAAGTTGTGGTATGTTTCTCATGTGCTGCTAATGAGCCTGAACTTAGAGAAGAAAATCAGGTCAATGCTCTGAACTTTCCTGTGGTTCAAAGCGAAGGTGGCACCAATACCACTGGAAGCCCTGTCAAAACCAAAGAACGAAGGAGGCATGGGCCTCTTGAACTTCAAATCTCATGCCCAGCGCATATGAGGGAAGTCATTTCTGAAGCTAAAACAGATGCACATGCGCTGCCTGACCCTAGCATGGGGCGTGAACTGGGCAAGAGCCCAAGGCCTCCAAGAGCCAGTCTCCCCCTGATTGATACATGAATGGATGGTGAACCACCTGCAGATAACCTCCTGAAAAGGTGCCCCACAATATTGGCGGCTATGCAATCAGGCCATGCGCCAGGGCGGGTGGTCATTTGAGCAATTGAACTATGAGGCTGACCAAATTCAGAGGGACGTCAAAGCATGTAATTCTGCAATGATTTCAGCAACAAGCTGGGATGAGCATAACCAAATAGCCGACGAATACACAACCAAGGTAATCAGAATAAGGTACAAATCAATGCTGATAGAATATGGGGATCTGCTCCTGAAATTGGGGCGCAATCCACCCACCCATCCATGAATCCTTAATGACTGGACTACCAAAGGCCATGACACCAACTACCTGATGAAGGAGTTGATTTTGGGCCTGAACTCCCACTTGGTTATGGCCAAACAGCGTTCAGTAACCTGGCGGATCCTAAATTGGGCATTCAAATTGGGAAAGCACAGCATGCTGGATTACCAGCACAAAGAATGCCCCATATGCACTGAACTGGAAGCAGACATAGCACACCATTATTATGAATGCGCCATGTTCAAAAATACTGGTCCATGATGCATTACATCCTATCAGGCAAACATTTGCCACTGGGTATACATCCATTGCAAGACCTGTTCTTTATGAAAACCCTGAGAATGTCTCTGATCAAACTATGAGCCTTCATTTACCATTATTGTGTATGGGTAATTTTTTGTGCGCTCGTCGCCAAGGTTTTGAGCAATGAGCGCCCCCATCACAAAGGTTTGGTTTTGAAGACCATCCAGATTATCTCTGATCAGCTCCATTGGATCTCAAAATTCTCACACATAATCCCCAGGTGTTGTAAAGCCACACGTTTGGCTTTCCCCACCAGATTGCTCATTGCATGCGATGAAGCTACTAATTGACTGAGAATCAAATGGCCTGTAAACCCGCCAATGCTAGAACTGTGGCTAGTGATGGCAATCGCTGATCAGCAATAGTTGGAGGTGCCAGATCTCTAGAGGCCCAAAACCCCAGTCCTTTTTTACCCCTGTCCAAATCGCCTGTATTCCGCCCTCCCCTCTTACTTTCCCTTAAAATTTCTATTTTAATAAAGTATGGAGTTTAACTTTTCTCTCTCGTTGCAATCACTTTTGCAACCCATTCAATTCAAGTCTGAATCTAGTTTGATAATCTCACAGAGGAGATTAGTCTGCGCACATGTCAGAGAGCAGTTGGGCAAGTAAGGTAAGAGGAGCAGGTGGGAGGCCCGCGGCCTCAAACTTTTGAAAACGCCCCGGAGAAACTGGTGGAATAGAATTTTTTTTAAAAAACTGGTGATCACTATTTCCCTGGAAATCCTCGCTTGGCAAGCACGATGCAGCCAGTACATCAATACGCCGCACTCCCAGCCACTTTCGTTGGTGGAATACAGAGTCTGCATGTTTCTGGACATCCAACAAACGGCTTTATGGGAAAAATTTTGTGGGGATGTGCACACTTTTTTCCCAACTGCGGTGTACATTGCACCTCACTCCATGACACGCGGTTGGCTGGACCTAGGTTTCAAAAACAAGGAAGCAGCAGATGAGGCTGCTGAGGTGCACGTAGTGATCAACCTCCCCAAAGGGCAATGGGTCATCAAAACAAAATGCACTAGATGGACAAAATCTAACCAAATTTTCCTCACATTCGACTTTTTGCCTACTATGGTAAAACGTGACATTTTGGAGCAACACCTGAAAGATGGTCTCGCCGTCTATGGCGAAATAAAATCTTTTGAAATGCAACGCTTTATGCTGATGCCACACCTGTGCACCAGCAAAGCCATAGCAGTTCTGACCCCAACCAAGGAGATTGTGAAGGACCTAACCCAGATCCCGCACTCCACTTTTATTAATATTGAAGGGCATACCACCCACCCTTTCCAGGTAACCGTGGACAGCGCGCCCCCCATCTGCACCCACTGTGACGTGTTTGGCCATAAGGCACACGCATGCCCCACCAAGGAGGGTGTCACATTCCAAGAGCATCCCTCAGCAGCCATGGCCAGTGGAGAGGTGCACTATGAACCAACCGTAAGCACCAAAGAGGCTTTCCCGCGGGGAGCACAAGGTTGCTACCTACTGGTAAAGCCTATTTCCCCGCAAGAGCAGAAGAAGGCCAAGCAGGCCCGCAGGGCCGCGGCCAAGGAAGCAGCCAAAGTCACCACCGCTATCCCACACTCCCAACACCAGGAGGACATCAAAACCTTCGTGGCAGAAGCAAATTGGGAATACATCAACCAATCAGATTGGGAAGCACATTCCAATTGGGCCACCCAATCTGAGGACCTGATGGGGGACTAGATCTCACCCAATCGTTGCAACCAAGCTCCAGTTGAAACTGACTTGGGGCCCATCTTACCTGAAAAATTTTTTGACCCACTCAACGGTGCACTAAACTCATCTGCACCGCAAAAAATTCGTTCAACGTCAGAGAAATAAAAGCAAAGGCAAAAGCCAACGCGAACCTTTCTGCTAAAATCAACAAAATGACTGATAGCGTTGCTGCAAACACCCACGCTGCCATGAAGGCCTGTGGGGATCTAGAGGAGGCTAGTGGGCCTGGGTGCCCACCCCCTCACACCTAAGGTGCGATGGGGGAAACCTTCACTTTAAGGGACATTGAATATCGCCAGACTCAAGGCCTCGCCATCCCGGGCTAGGAAACTGAGTTTTTTACAGCAAATTTTACCAGTGGATATCCTGGCCATCCAGGAGTCCCACTGTCCACGATGTTCCGAGGAGGCTTGGAAAACCATGCTCCTCCCATCCCTATCCTTCTGGTCAGAGCACTGTGGGGTGCTAATTCAGAAAAATAATTTTTTTAAATTTTTATCATCAGAAACCTTCCTCAATGGCCAAGTCCTCATTGTCACTTTCTCGTGGGCCAACGTGGTACACAGTATCATCAACATCTATGCCCCAAATGGTGCACGAGGGTGTCAGGAATTTTTCTTGTTGGTCAAATCCTCCTGCTACCCCCAGAACCTTTTGTAGTCGGTGACATGAACTGTTGGCTAAACACTCTAACTGGACCAGTGGCCTTCCTCCTCCCACGCCCCCCAGGGTCACGTTGAACTTCACATTCTAAAGGCCACCCTTGGGTTAAAGGATGCATTGCCACGGCAAGCCCCACTGCTTGAGAACATGACGCGCCCCCACATCCACAATGGCCAATTAAGGTCCATGTCCCACATTGACCTTATCCTTACGCTGGCGAAATTCCAACCCCACATATCCCACTTCAAAACAACAAAAATGGAATTCTCCGACCACCAACTGGTCTCAATAACCTACCACCTACCTGTCACAGCGGCTATGGCCCCACATTGGTGCAAAATCCGCCCCTCTGAGCTTGCGTCGCCAGGATTTTCCACTTGGGTGGAATCAGCAACTTTGGCAAAAGAGTTTGTTGCACCGTTTTGTGCGGACCCCATTTCCACATGGGCAACCTTCAAAGAAGATACCATACGCCACTCTCGCCACCTCTCCTCCAGATGCTCACGAGCCACATCGGCTGTCATTTTGCGCATTCTGGCAGAGTTGGCACACCTGTAGTCCAACATCCCAGCTACAGGATACAGCTCTGCATGGGGCTGGAAGTGGGCAGAGGCAGCTGCCCACCTCAACGCGCTCAAAAGGCAACACAAACATCGGGTTTGTGTTCAGTACAGGGCCAAACACATCACAAAAGGTGACAAGTGCACAGCATATTTTTTTAAAAAAATTTTGCACCACGCCAGAGCGTGGTCTGCACACAGGTGCAAAGATTGGATGATTCCATTGCGGATACGCCAGCTGAAGTGGCAATTAAAACACAAAAGTATTACTCCAAGTTGTACCAATCTAATCCAATTCAGCTGGCTGAATTGGCGGAATTTCTTGACTGAGCCCTCATATGCACCATTTCCCAATACCCGGAAATAATGTTTTTGATTACTCCGAAAAAATTATGGACAGCCATCCGCGGTGCACCAAACCAAAATGCCCAGGCCTGGATGGCATTCTATATGAATTCTACAAAAAGTACTTTATATATATCCCCACTACTGTTGGCCTGACTTAACCAGAGCCTTTTAAAAATGCGCCTCCTGCCAGGAGGACAAGAGGCCTTCACCATCACACTCTTCAAGAAAGGGGACAAGCTAGACTTAGCCAACTGATGCCCCATTTCTTTAACTAACACGGATACAAAAATTTTAACAAAAATCATGGCTAACCGTTTAGGTATTGTAGCATCTGCCACCATCTCCCAGAACAATTCAGTTTCATACCCAGAAGGTCCATTTGGGACAACGTGCACTCTGTGGCCAACGCATGACAGTCCACAGCCTCTGGGGCACTTGCATTCTTGGACCAACAGAAGGCCTATGATAGAGTAAACTGGGAATACCTCAGGGCCTGCCTCCATCAATTCCACTTACCCCCTCGCTTCATCAACTGGGTGATGCTGCTCACGGAATCTGCAACAATGTCAGTACATGGCCCTGGCTTCCTAACGGAAGTAGTCCGCCCTCAAAGGGCTTGTGACAAAAGACCCCCTTAGCCCACTCTTATACAACTTCAGCCTTGACCCACTACTTCGAAATGTGAATGCCCAACTCCCTGGGGTCCATGTGCCAGGCCAAGCCCCAGTCAAGATGATGGCATTTGCAGATGACTGTGTGGTTGGGGTGTCTAATAATAAAGATGCTCGCGCACTTGAAGCTCTCATCCAGGAATATTTCCGGGTAAGTAATGCTGCACTGAATGCTTACAAAACCAAAATCATTCTCCTTGGTCGGTCTCAAAACTGCTGGGCCCCTGCAACCAGTGCCCAGCCTGGCCCATCTGCTCACAAACGCGCTCGCCCTCCCAGCTCACCCCACACTGCCCCACTGGTGCTCCCCTTCATGCCACGCCCTACCATAGGGCCGGTCCGCCATCTGGACATGTGGGTGGAGGCAGGCAGATATGCATCAGCAGTAATGGAGAGTCATATTCTAGATAACGTGACGAAGCGCATTGCCTCCCTTGGAGCCCACCCTACTTCCCTTACTGGCAGAGTCGTTTTGGCCAATTCTATGCTCCTCTCCAAAGTCTGGTTTGGAGCCCACGCCATCCCCTTCTCCCCAAGCTTCTTCAAATCCTTGCATGCCCTGCTGCAAGGATAACTTTGGTCAGGCCGCCCTCCACCAGTACGGTTAGAAGTCATGTTTGGCCCTTATCATCATGGTGGTATGGGCCTGCTTGACTTCAGAGCCCATGCGGCCAAGATCTTGGGTACCTGGATTGCGGCCATCACCGCCCCTACACTCCCCTCCCAACACTGGTCCCGCGTGGCCCGCTCCAACTTCTCCCATGCCTTGGGCCTCAATAATCCATCGAACCCCCACTCCTTGATGAAATACCTGGCTTCACACCCATTGGCCACAGGTCCTCAAGGTACTAAAACCCACTACAAACGAATCCTCCTCTCCATGCGGAGTGCTGCGTGGAGAATTTGTATTAGCGGACATACAACCCAAAGAGGCCGCCCCTCTCCTTAGTTCACACAAGAGGTACAGGGGTTACCCATTAATGATGGCATGATCCCCACACGGCCCCATGTCCTATCCAGGGTGGACTACCTGGACATGATGGACATCCCTTACTCCATTGAGACCCAAAAAACCATCTGGAAATACGCTCACCATCCTCTGTTGCAGCCTCAAATCCGCTCCCATGTGTGGCGCTGCCTGAGGCGGGTGTACCATACAGCTGAGCGCTCTAACGCTTTACACTCATCCTGCGTCGTGTGTGGCCAGTATGGAACGCTGTTCCACCGCCTGGAGAAGTGCCCTACCTCTAAAGTGATATGGCGCGAAGTTCAACGTCTACTGGGCCAGAATCAAACACATCCCTTCAGTCTGTCAAGAGATATGTTTGCTTTATCAACGGCCTCCCCCCTTCCACCCTTTCTCCATGCTCTGGTGGTTGCAATCGCCATGTGGACCATCCACACGATTGTCTTGGATGCCCTCGCAGGCTCCATCCCCACCCTCCCAGAAGCTGTCCACAGATTCTGGTCTCATTTGGTGGACCACTTTCAAGCGTGAATGTTTGGAAACCTCCCACCGCACCGCTGACAGCTGGTATCCTACTGGTTCCCAGTTTGGTTCATCAAATCAGACCCTTTTTCTTCACATGTGTTCAATTGTGGCTACAGCCCCTACACACGTCCTCTTTCTCCCCATAAGTGGCGTTCCCGCTGGCAACAAGAGATAGCATCGCTTCTCTGGGGTGCCTTCCCTGTTACTAAGTGTTGTCTCGTTCAGGTCAATTTCAGAAGTGTCCATCCCATGGTTGGCCTTCCCCGGAATAAATTTAAAATTTAAAATAAAGTATGGAGCTTAAAAAAAAATCTAGCATAATTGGTTCAGCTTTTAGCTCTAAACTTAAAATTTATAAAGGTTGGTTCTTTGATTTCTGGCACAATCCCTTTTATTTAATTACTTTTTATCATTTAAACTATTAATATAGTTAAAGCTAATATTGCAAGTGTAAGTAAAACTAAAAAATATCAGCCAAATTAGTAAATTAAAAATAATTTAAGTAGTTGATTTAGTAGTTTTTAAGACATGTCACGTACATAATGATTTTAACCCTTTTAGTGCCAGATGATGATAATGTCATTCGCTACACTTGCAAAAAGTGCCAATGATATAATATTGTCATCTGGCACTAAAAGGGTTAAATATCATTCTTAGCTTGATTTTTATGAGCCTTTTTCCAAACTTTAATAAATTTGTCAAGTTTTCCAGTTATCTTTGTATAGGCACCCATTTTTTGCTTGGCACTAAAAGGGTTAAATATATAGAGATGTTTTGGGTTGCAGTTTGGTGTTATTAGATTGATTCAATAGGTTTATTTTGTTGGCCAAGTGGTTGATAGCTTTTGTTCAAATCAATAGGACACAGTTTAGTTTTGAGGGTGATTAGTTATTGGTTGTTTTGATAATTTCAGTTAGGCTTAGCTGAGTGGTTAGTGTTTTTTGGTTGATTCAATTAAGAAATTAAATTTGGCTGAGTGGTTATTATTTATCTATAGTATAAAGTCTAAATTAATAAATTGAATATATGAAATTCATTAGATACCATAGCAAAGAACGGGTAATGAATGCTATCTAAATAAAAAATTTTCAATGACATAATGACATACCGATTGACTGAAATCTGAAACCTTTAAGTCTGATAGGGTCAATCTATTTGGGTGAGTTGGTGAGAATTGGCGAATATTATTTAATAATTCACCAAATTGGTCACCAACACTAAAAAAATCAGTGTTAGAGTTTTTAGTATATATTATAGCTTATTAAGTAGATTTTGATAACCTATTCACCAGCCAAAAGAGCAACAGCGAAGCTGTTAGTCCGAGTGGCTCAAGAGTAGTGCTGGCACAGCCTTTAGGCTGTTAATGTGAGCTCATAAATAAACCTGACCAACGCTAAGTAACTCCACTATTAGAAACGTATGTTTTCTCTTTTCTTTCATTTCCATTTAACCAAACTGAGCCACAGCACGCGTGACCATGTACAACAATAAAATTTAATTAGTATCATGATGCTTGATTAAAAACACAAACGTATATGTTTTAATAATGATTGGTAAATCATAAAGCGGTGTAAGTTTAGATCAGTATAACTCTCACTACTAAAACTTGTTACAAATCTTTTAAGGATCTAATAATAATCTCACTTATTAGTAAACATTTGGCTTTAGACTTTTAAACCAGCCTGAAATTACTACTAGATAAACTATACTTTCATGTTTATTTGAGGTAAGCTGACCATGGGACAGATATACTGAATACTCAAAAATAAAAAAATAAAACAAAACCCCTATACCCTGGGTTTCATCCCGCAAAGTTGCCTGGACTGGGTGCCCTAACAGGCACACAAAAACTAAAAAAACCCCTAACAACCAAACTGACATGCCCACATTAGCGTTGCAAAACACTAAACTAAAATACACCAACCAGATTGGAAAGGGGCTACCTGATAACTTACCATGGTGGAGGGGGAGGAGGACTGGGAGGTGTTTTATCACTTAAACTGATGCTGCATCTGATTCAGACTAAGACAGAAAGCAAAGGTGTGTATCATCTGCAGAGTAAGGTGCAAGACATTCAAAGAAAGGGTTAAATAAGATAATATGGGCCATGCTGAGGGCCTCTAAATAAGCAGCAAGGTGGTGCTCAACATCCATGTGAACGTCAGGAAGATAGGTGAATTATGATGCATTTTTAGGGGTAATGGGTCTTTGTTACATCAAACTTTGCACCCAAACTTGCACTATAGAAGCATGCGTGGCTTGATGTATCTTTGTGAATTTATATTTTTTGGGACATGGAATTTAAAGGGTAGTCTTAGTCCTGGGCAAACCATATGTCATCATAAAGACTTATTAAAGGTTGGAATCAACGAGGGAAATATTTTCAGTTGATGAGGCTGCCACCACAATGAGCTGATGGTCACTAAGAAATCATTTGAAATTTGTCTTTGTAAAATATCATTTGGGGTTGGACTGTGCATTGAAATCAGAGTTCAAAAATTGGTCAAAAGCTAATTTACTTGGGTGGAGATGGAATGATTTCACCCAATTCATTAACCTCATCCAATTTTTGCCATAATTATGGTTACTTTTAATGAGGAATTAGTGGTAAGTTGGGCATGGAGGAGCAAATGGTCAGGCGCTTGAGTAGAACAGTAGTCCAAGCCTGACCCTGATTGTCTGGTGCAGTTTTGGGTTGGTGAGGGTGGCAGGAGTTTTGGATAGGGAAGTAAGTTTGCGCTAGCCCACCAATATGATGGGATGTGGTGGAGGGAACATCAAAATGCCTCATTCAGAAGCAGCTAACGCGACCTATGAGTAGGAGGTGGATCTGATATCAGTGGTACAGGGGCAAGTTTGTTTGTTATAGTATAAGGCATAACAGATGGACAAACATGTAGATCGTTCTTGACCCAGGCTCAAAATGCAATTATTTGGTGCTGCAGTAAGGTGAGCATGCAGGGGATCTGTTGTTATATATGGGGGTAGTAAGGGTTGAGGGTAGTGATAGTTCAAGGGGCAGCAAGGTGCTCTGCACCAGTAGGTATGGTGAAGTGGAGGATGGAGTTAATAATATAGGACAAAAGCCCTGACTCAACGCATCATATAATAGCTGAGCTGGGTGATGTGAAGGTATTTTTTGCAAAAAATACCACCATCATGGTATTAGTAAGAAACCATGTATGAGTATTAGGAATAAGAATATTATTAGATCCAATGGGGTTTCTGCAGTTGCAACTAATCCTTATTAGAGGAGAACTTAATATCAAATTAGCTATCATGGAGCGTGCTGATAATAATAAAACTGGCCTGAAATAAAATGTGGGCGACCACCCAGAACACCAGCCAAAATACCTCTAATAATGCCATCCATATTGTGGGATGAAACAGTAGTAAGGCATCCACAAGCACCAGCTAGAGACTTCAAAAATCAGAAATTATAATTGCTAGTATCCTGCAGACTACTAAAATTCACAGATAGAATTTGATTTCTAAGGAGCTTTTTTATTGGAAATAAAGGGTTGGAAAGGGGAAAAATTGAAATAGAGGAACCTTTCATTGTCTGCTGCCTTATAAGCTCCCCAAAATATATGTAATGAAATAATTGCATTCTCCATAATACAAAATAATTACACAATCAAACTATGGCAGCTTGACATATTTAAGATTTTATGACGCTGGATCAATATCAACCTGTCCAGATGACATAATCTCAAATTTTGCCACCTAAATTACCTCTCCCAGCGTAATGTAGCCTGGAAGATTGTTGGTGCTTCATCTAGAGGGTGATTGGGTGTGCTCATGGCCAGGCCACATATGGCTGGTCCCATTGATTAGGGAAGGGATATATTGCACCTATACCTATCAAGGACAGGCTTGTGACTACCAACGAAAAAGAAAGATGGTGGTTAGGAATTTTTACAGCCAAAATTGACTTAGTATGACTTAATTTAGTTAGGGGCAAGATTTAATTTATCAGTAAACTTAATCTGGCAGAGTTACCCTATTGCAGTGGAGAATAACTTACAACCTTTTGCTGGTTATGGCCCAAGCTGTCTTCGCTTCTCAACACACCCTAAAATTTTCTGGACCAAATCATGGGTGGTTGGCATTGGGAACAACGCGATTCTCAGGGATAAGCCATCTCCCACCTCTTATCTTTCACATGGGCTAAGTTTCCCATTTGACAAGAGGGGTAGCCGCTGGCTTCCTCCTCTTTTAGTCTAAAATGGGATTATCCCAAATAAGCCGCAGGTATTTGCTCCCCAAGGCTTACATTACCCTTCCATTTTTGAGTTAAGAGAGCACCCCCACCAAGACCTGAACATGCACCACATTATTGTACTTTTGAAAGTTTGATTGCTAAGAGGGAGGCAACCTTCATGCTAAGATGAGGAGCATCCAGTTATGTGATGTGTCTTTCTTCCACCTACTTGTGCCAAATTGTTGCAATTAATTTTTACCAACCACAAGTTATATTTTATATATATAAATTTATCAAACTAATTATTAGATAAAGAGTTTGATCCTAACTTAGTAAATTGATATGGTTCAAGTCTCACATTCTTATATGAAGTTAATCCCTTATCAAATTAATAAAATTTTAATTGGGGAAGGCCAGCTATGTGATGGAAAATTTCAATAAACAGCACAACAGAATCACCAAGAAACCATAAGGGTACCCCAGAGGAGATAAAGTTACCTCCTGTTACCAGAAGGACTGTCAGGAAGATAGCAAGTTAGTTTTAACCAGCCTGCCAGTTTAAGTGCTGAAGCACACAAATGGTAAGCCCAAATGTCAGTGGCACTGCTACTTGCACGGCTGTTATGAAACCAGGAAGGAATTTTGCCACTGAGCGCCCATGTGCCCTAGTCATATATAAGAACCTAGCAACACACCAGGTGAACAAGGCCATGGGCCCGCAGGTTGTTGTAATATGGGTGGGAAGGGTGGTTTAGATATTAACATATTAAAAAACTGGAATTGGGTAGAGGGATTTTATTAAAAAGTTGAATAAAGAAAATTGACTAACAATTTCCTCAGTGCTATGCAACTGATTAAATAGTGTTCAATTTGCCAGCTTGTTAAAGCAAGTATGGGGCCCTCAAATTTCGACCTAACCTGGAGAATTTTTCAGTGAGGGGTGGAAATAATTTTAATCTGATCTGGAATTGAAGGAATTGGCAGCAGGCTGAGTCACTATTTAGTCTATCCACAATTGCCTGACCCAAGGATTTACCACATTTATGTCAGTTAGCGTGATGAAATCTAGCCCAACGGGCAATGGAAATCCCCCAGGGCCACCCCACATAGATGCAGTCCCTATGGGTCAGAAATGGGTTTGGGATGGCCAACCCACCCGTGACCAGTTGCTGGAGCGTTCATTTAACCAAATGGGTACAATTTAATTGCCAATCCAGATTTTTGTAATAAGAATTTTTGAATCATTGGTAACAGTCCCAATGATGATACATGCCCATCATGGAAAACTGATGATTTTAAGAGGAGTTTAGATTCAGCAACTGTACTGCTCAATGACTTGATGCCATTGGTAATTTTGACTGAGAATTTTTTACTTATCCCCTTCTGGCTATGAGTTGCGCATCCGTCAAGCTTTATTCCCATAGATTTTGGACATTCCAACTTTAATTTAAAGGATTTGGCGTCATTAGCTTTATAAAGTCCATCCCACTCGTGGGGATGACGGTTTCTGATGAATTTTGAACAGATTGCCTCTATTCAGCAGACTAACTTGGCGGTGGCAAGCATGGGAACTGAGGGAGGAATCTTCATAGGTAAAGCTGTTACCCAGCGCTTGTCTACCACATGGGCGAGGTCACCCTGTGTGATGAGGGGTACAGCTACCCTCTTCAGACCCTTTTTATTGGGAAATGGGAAATTGCCAATCCACACTGAGGGGGAATTCCCCTGGACTTAAATTACCCTTTCCTTTTGCCAGAGGAAGGGCGTCACTGCCATAAATTTGCGTGAGAGCTACATTTTTGTGAGCCTTTGGAAGCTTGATACCATTAAAGCTGCAACCTTTGTGGGAGGATGGGAGCATCAGGATGGGGTGCGTGAAAAGCCTCTACTAGTTCCATACAGTTTGCGCAATCACAGGCTTTTACCAGCTGTTTTTGTAGGTTGGATAACCGTTCCACACAACAAGATAATGAACTGACCTCCAAGATATGCGGGATGCTAAAATTCTCTCCACTTCAGCCTTCTCCACATCCTCAATCACTATCACTTTAGGATCTGAGGGGATAGTCCCCTTAAATGGTGACAGCTGAGATATGTGATAAACTGAATGTTGTTTCCTGTGTTGTGGAAACTTCAATCATAATGCACCATTACCAAAATTCTCCTCCACTAAGTGGGGACCCAAACGCTTGCTTGCAAACTTCCAGGAGGGTACCTGCATTCTCAAATGGCGCGTATCATGCATGACATATGAACCCACCACAATGTCATGGGCAGGAAGCCACTTCTAATATGCAAACTGCTTGTAGTCACAAATAGCCTTAGTGAGATGCTTCTGCACTAAGGCTAGGTAGACCAATCTGTGCTCTACATAATCCGCAGCAGCAGGGACCTCTGGACATAGACAAGAATTGATTGAAAACGAGGGGTTATACCCCAAAGTTGCCTTATATGGGGAAAACCCCCATAGAGGCATGCGTTCCATTATCATAAGAGAACTGAGCAAGAGGAAGGTCATTGGCTTAGTTATTCTTCATGGAAAAAGCATAGCGACGCAAGTATTTTTCCCTGATCTGATTAACCCGCTCAGTTTTCCATCATAGTGTGGGTGAAATGCTGTGGATTGACAGGGTGCAATTTTTAAAATTAATAAAAGCTTATTTCAGAACTGCGCTGTAAACTAGGGCCCACAGTCGCTGATAATCTCCTTCAGAAGACCAAACGTAGAAAACATGGCGCAGAAATGATGGGCAGTTTTTTTCTGAAGAAATGGCGGAAGAGCATGGGATAAGTAGGAATTTTTTTAAATTGATTAACCACCACCGTCACTGCTGTAAACCCATTAGAACAGGGAAAGTTGACAATAAAATCCATGGACACTGATGTCCATGGACCCTCAGCCTGTTGTAATGGGTGAAGGAGACCATTCCTTCCTGATTGATCCGACTTGGCCTGCACACAGGTAACACAATCGGCAATCCAGACTGGTACATCTTTTGACAAACCCACCCAGTTATAGGTATGCTTAATCAAGTCAATACAATTATTATTACCCATATGGCCGACTGTGGGGGTGGTTGTGATGAGCCTGAAACAATTCAGCTCCAAAAAGAGAAGGACCCCACTCCTGTGACTGAAAATAAATAAGACCCTCCGCCAAGGAAAATAGAGAATGCTTATGAGATGTGAGGGACATTTGTTCCAAAAGCTCCACTCCTTTGGGACATGTTATTTGGGCTGCTAAAACCAGAGAAATAAGATGCGCATTGGGAGCTAAGTCCACTGATGAGACCATGGGAAGGATTATAGATAAGATTTGGTTGGGAGAGATAATGGTAACAAGATCCACCTCATCTGGATCTTTAGGGTAATGTTTGGGGTTTTGACTTAAGAAGCGGGAAAAAAACTCAACATTCTTTTCTCAAACTCATATTTAAAGTTAAAGCTACACAAATCCAGGTAGGCTTGAACTTTCCTGTGTACCAACTTATGTGGTTTGCAGAAGTAGAGATGGGCTTGATGATCCATTTGCACTGTTAACTCATGTTGAGTACCCCAAAAAAGATACTTCCAGTTGGTCAGGTCCCATGCCACAGCTGTCAGCTCCTTATCATAGATGGCCCAAGACAGCTACGTAGGATAGAACTTGCAGGAAAAGTAGGCAATGGGGTGCTCTAACCCATATGCTCCAGAAGCAATACAGCCCCCACTGCAATAGATGATGCATCGCAGGCTATGACATAGGGCTTGGAGGGGTCCACATGTTTCAGGATAGGGGGTGTGAGTTTTTGAGATTTGCTCGCTTAATAGATGTATTCCTGTTTCAATAGTCGGGAAGAGTTTCAGTTGATAAATCCTCAATTATGCTATGTGTCTTATGGTATTTCCTAACCGTTTGGAAGCTCACAAAGCTAAACAACACTATCTGACTCTCTTGGTCTCTTCTAGGGTATTTTACCTCTCTAATTGGGAACTTTCCATACACAGGTAATAAAGACAAGCTCCCCCAAATGCTTGTCTACACTCTTGATATGAAGATTGAATTAAGATAAGAAGATATGATATGTGAATATGAAGATATGAAAAGATGATGATTATATTTTAGGGCCAGGCGCCAGTATTTTATACCTCTAGGACATCTTCTGGCCATACTCATCTGTTAGATGAGTTAATTAAATTCATGCCAATCTGCTATAGATTATGGCAGAGGTTATTAAAATATCCCCAAGTTAATTTGGCCCTTGAATTAACTTAATTACAATCATTTCAGCCCAATTGGAGGAACTACTACTCTTGTAATTGGGAAGATTTTAGGCATAATATTAGCACCTCAGCGGTGTATATTTGCCTTTCATTCAGCCCAATTACGTTTTGTCATACAGCTGATAAAATACAATAAATGGGGGAAAATAATATATAGAATTTGAATAATGCTGCACCCCTAATTGGGAAGTCAGCAGGCCTCTCAATAGTACTAGGTACTCCCTATTTGGGCCGTCCATGTGCAAGTACTATTGTTTCATCATACAGCTGATGTAATACAACAATTGATGGAAAAGAATATATGGATTCAAATAATGATGCACCCTTAATTGGAATGTCAGCAACCCTTATGATAGTACTTGGTACTCCCTAATCAGAAAGTCCATATGTAAGTACTATTGTGCAAATTACAGTGATCGACATACATAAAAATTATTATTCATTAATTGTATTTGCATTAAATTCATAAATGCAACTAAGTTTGTTCCATAGATTCATTTTGTTCACCCAAGTGGTTCCCAAAAACTGCCATAAAGTAATTATATCATAGCTATTATTAGCTACAATAATCAGGACAATTTAAGTACAATTGAGGCGGTTTTGGGATGAATCTAGTTATGCAGATAAATCAGGAAGGATCAAAGGATCCATCAATGGGAGCAATATATCAGCTTTGATGGTTTTCTCAAAGGGTTTATTTTTGAGTCAACCATAAAAATCTAACAGGGGGAGACAAAAACAACTCTTTAATTGACTTGAATGCCTGCTGGCACTCAGGCGTCCAATGAAAGAGGACATCCTTACCCATAAGTGGATGAAGTGGGGAAGCTAACTGGGATAAGGAAGGGGAGAATTTTTTAAGAAATTATTGTGCCCAAGAAGCTTCTTAATTCCTTTTGGGTTGTTTGAGTGGCCACTCATGAATGGCGTTCAACTTTCTAGGGGAACTGCGTACCCATCTTTTAAGATAAGATTGCCTAAAAATGTGACTTCCTCCTGATAAAACTTGCATTTTGAAGGCTTAATAAATAAGCCTACCTTATGTAAGGCTGCTACAACTGTTTCCAAATCTTTTGTGTGTTGTTTGGGAGTTGGGAAGTGTACCAAGATATCATCAATATATGCTACTGCGCAGGTGAACCAGAGATCACCTAACACACTATCAATCATTTTATAAAATGTGGCTGATGTATTCTTCAACCTGAAGAGCATTACTCGAATTTGGAAAATACCCCTCTTCAAATGGATAGCGATAAGCCATTTCTGACCTTCCATCACCCAAATTTGGTTAAAGGCATTAACAAGGTCAAATTATGAGAATGCATGCGAATAATCAATCCCTTAAATGATAGTTTGCTCCAGTGATAAAGGGTAGGGATCATGAACTATCATTTTATTTAGGTAACCATAATCAATGCAGTGACGAAGGGAACCATCAGCCTTCTTGGAAAAAACGATGGGAGAAGCAACCGGTGATGTTTCTTAGAACAAATAACCTTTTGTAAGCATGTCATCCAACCATACATTAAGAGCAGCCTCCTCCTCTACTGTGTGCGGGTACAAAGGGCAGTTAATATTTACCACCTGCACTGTTGTTCTGAAACCTATATTGAATACAGTATGGGGAAGATGTTCCACCTTCTCAGAATTGAAGATACTTCAATATCCCATTAACGCCTCAGGAAATTCTGATGGAAGGCCCACAGGGGAGCAAGTGAATTGATGGAACTTCAGCCTTGAGTTTTTGTAATAGTATCCACTAAAGGAAACACAACATCAATTTAATCATTAATAAATGACAACATATTGGACTCCAGGTGAATTATAACATGCTGTCAACGCCACAACCCACCCCTAAGATTACCAGAAACACCAAGTTTGGCATTACAGAGAAGTAATCACAAAAGCTAAACTGGTGAACAGAGAAAGGTACTGGGCGTCAAACTAGGTATGAGGGCTGGGAGGCCAATGAAGCGACCATCACCGTAGGACCCAAGTCCAGGTCAAGTTCCAACTGGTGGGCTAGCTATACACTCATAAAATTACCTGCTGCTCAAGTGTCTACTAAGGCCTCAAAGGACATGTGAGCTCTGATACTAATTTTCATGAGCAGTAAAAATGGGCGAAATTCTCTTTAATGGCAGCTATAGTTGAGTCTGTAGATATGGAAAAGATTGTACTAGGATTTGGGGAGACTACAAGGTTCACAACAGGAGTAGAAACTTTATAAATTGAAATGTTAGAATATACTGACATGGGAACGAGGACCATAACAATAATTTATTTGATTCAGACAACGCTTTGGAGCTGGATTGACACCAAGCCCACCTTACCAGCTCCTAGCATAAAAATACCATTTTGGAGGGTGGTATTAGACAATTTTAGAGGTACTAAGCTATTGTGGCCATAGTAGAAATTCTTCACAACCTTATTCAGCTGAGAGAAAAGGACCACTGCTACTCCCATCTCAACAAGAAGGGCGGAAATGGTTAAGAACAATGATAGGTGATTATGTCAGGAAGATAGCAAGTTAATTTTAGACTAGCCTGCCAGTTTAAGTGCTGAAGCACTCAAATGGTAAGCCCAAATGCCAGTGGCACTTCTGCTTGCATGACTGTTATGAAACCAGGAAGGAATTTCGCCACTGATCGCCCGTGTGCCATAGTAATGTATATAAACCTAGCAACGCCAAGTGAACATGGCCACGGGCCCCATGGGTGTTGAAATATGGGCAGGAAGGGTGGTTTAGAATTTAACATAATAAAAAACTGGAGTTAGGTAGTTTGATTTTTGAAAAGTTAAATAAAGGAAATCAACTAACAATAACTCAGTGTGATGCAACTGATTAAATAGTGTCAAATTTGTTAGATTGTTAAATAAAGTCTGGGCCCTCAAATTTCTACCAAACCCAGCGAATTTTTTTAGGGAGAGGGATGATTCTAATCTGAACCAACATCAAAGGAATTGGTGGCAGGCTGAGTCACTATTGGTTTGTCCATGATTTCCTGAACTGAGGCTCTATTTGCATTAATGTCAGTTAGCACGATGATATGTGGCCCAACGGGCAATGGAAATCCCCCAGGGTTAACCCACATAGATGTGGTCTCAATGGGTCGGAATTAGGCTTGGATGGCAAACCCACTCATGCCAGTTGCCGAAGCGTTCAAGCCAAATATGTACCATTGATCACTAAGCCTGATTTTTGTAATGATGGTTTTGAATTATTAGCAACAGTCCCTGATGGTGTAACATGCCCTTTGGGGACAAAGCTCAACGATTTTGAGAGGCGTTTAGAGTCAGCAATTTTACTGCTTGATGGCTTAATGCCATTGGCGATTTTGACTGAGAATTCATTACTTATCCCCTTCTGGCTATGAGTTGCTCATCCATCAGGCTTTGTTCCCATAGCTTTTGGACATTCCAACTTCAATTTTGAGAATTTGGCATCATAGGCTTTAAGAAGTCCTACCACTTGTGGGGATTATGGTTTTCAATAATTTCTGCACAGATTTCTTTTATTAGATGAACTAACTCGGCAGTGGCAAGCACAGGAACCAGGAGAGGAATTTTCAGAGGGAGAGCTGTTACCCAGCACTCATCTACCACATGAGCGAGGTTGCCCTGTGTGACAAGGGGTACAGCTAACCTCTTTGGACCCTTTTTATTTGGAAATTGGAAAATTGACTGATCCACGCAGAGGGGGCGTTACCCTGGACTTACAAGGGCTGCCAGTGGAAGGAAGAGAGGGATTGTTAGGTGAGACATGTGCCAATACTGAACATGAATGAAGGAAAGGGTCCAATGAAAGGAACCTGATCTAGAACCAGGATGACACCAACTGATGGAGGTGGGATGAGAGGCGGCCAAACAACCAAGCCTGGAAGTGATCTTAAGGTGAGAGTGGAAGCGACGCACAGCTTCATGGAGGGTAGATAGTTCCAAAAAGTGAGTCAAGGACAATAGTGTGGATTGTCCATAGCTTTATTGCAAAAATTAGGGAGTGGATAGAGGGGTGGATGGGGAGGTCATGAAGGAAGCGAAGATGTTCTTATACAAGCTGAAAGTATGTACTTGCTCCTGGCAAAAGGGATGCAAAATGTCGCAATTTTGATATGATTGGATGATAATCTTGGAACAGCTGGGCAGAATCCGCCAACATAGTATCAGTTACAAATATTCGAGTGCCTTGAGCTGAGGCAATATTGGGATATAACGGGTCTTATTGGATCGCCTCTATATAAGGTGATAAGGCGATGTTGATATTTGACAAATATGAAGTAAATCGCTTACAAATAGGGCGACAGCGGATTAAGAATAATAAGCCAAATTTGAGGAAAATCGGTGGAATAGAATAACACAAGCAATGAGAAATAGTATCTCCTGAGGCTGATGCATATAAGCGAAATGGGCGATTAAGAGAGGAAGGTTTTGAGGTGCAGATGAGAAGGAACAGCGAAAGATGATGTATTTATAAAAATAAATAAAAGAACCGATTGGAGCAATTGTCCTATTTTTTAAATATATTTTCAAGTGTGTCTGAAGGACCAATAATCCTCACATTGTCCATCTGTTGCTCAGAGGGCTCAACCTGTGTGAATAGCCCAGCGGATCCTAGTGATACCATTCAAAAATACAACACAAAAAATCCCACCAGATCGCCTGTGATGGTGGGCAATTTTCCAAGCAATGGACTAATGACTCATATTGACCACACACAATGCATGAAGACTGAGAGGCATTTGACCGCTCAGAAGTCCATTACACCTATCTCAGGCTTCTCCACACATGGGCGCGGATCTAGGGTTGTAACAGAGGATGATGTGTACCGCCAAAAGCCCTTTTAGGTCTCCAGAGAGTACAGGATGTCCAACTTGTCAAGGTAGTTCACATGGGCAATGATGAGGGCATTGGGGTACAGGTTGTTTAAAACGACTTTCCCACAGACTTTTGCTTGAAATGGGGAGTAGGGCGAGCCTCTAAGCGGTGTGTCCACTGATGCTTATTCTCCACTCAGAGCTCCGCATGGAGAGGAGAATACATTTGAATTGGGGCGGCGTCCCATGTGGGCCCGTGTCAGAGGGATGAGAGGCCAGTTAGTTGAGCAGAGAATGGGGGTGGGTAGGATTGTGGAGGCAAAGTGCGTAGGCAAAACTGGAGCGGGCCACATGTGACTAAAGCTGGTATGAGAGTGCGAGGTTGGTGACTGCAGCGACCCAGGTGCCTAGTTTTTTGTGGCATGGGCTTTGAAGTTGAGCAGGGCCATAAACAACTATGCTGAGGGCCAAACATGTCATCAAGGCGCACCAGGGGATGGCGGCCTAACCAAAGACACACAAGTAAGAGCTCATATTAAGAGGTGAAGAAAGAGGGAAAAGGTGTTGGCATGGGGTACAAACAAGACTTTTGACAGGAGCAAAGAGTTGGAAAGCACAACCTGACCTGTGATGGTAGTATGGTTGTAAGGAGAGTGTCTATATCTTCCTGTTCCCAGTGAGGTGGAGCACAGTGCACAGACCCAACGCAAGAGAACTGGTTGTTAGAAGTAAAGTTAGTAGAGCCCTGCAGAGTGTGCTTGAGCTTTAGTAACTAGGGCGAGGGTGGTTAATAATATATAAAAGAACAAAAACCAGACTGACAACAAGGCAAGAATGAGCCCCAAAGTGTGGTCCATACCCAAGCAGTGCTCTGGGCTAAAGTAAAAAGTGGCCCGGGCAGGGGGGAACCAGGGTGGCACAACAGTTTACCAGAGGAGAGAGTTACAGTTGTTCAAAATAAATGGCTAACGTTGCACAAGATCTCCTCAAAGAGGTCCGCGCACAGGTTCACCCAATTTAACATACAAAAATGGATACTAACAAAGGATTTTTCTTATGGATGAAGTCAACCAACGAGAGAGATTGATATCAAGTGAACAAATTTGAGGAAATTTGGGCATTAATCAATAGATGGAAGTAGTACTAAGCTGAGTTGCACCAATATGCGCATGCTTCCATTGGGCAGTATATTATAGCTGGTAATTGACCAGACTTGGGTTATCAATTGTAGGTAAGGCCAATCTGAGCTGGAAATTTTATTAACTGAACAGGGTTTAATACCCTGTTCACTGAGTAATTGAAGCAAACTATTATTATTTAATATGTAGCTGGTTCATTTTAATGCACCAGCTTTAACGCAGGGACAAACTTCTCTCACATCCCCAGGACCAACCTGGACATATCTCGCCTTAACCCAGCATTAGTCCAAGGTATGTTTATTGTCAGGGAGGTCTTCCAACTTCACCTTTTTGGCATCCTGACGTGCAGCTTTATCCTTGCTATTGGTCCCATAATTATGTCATCATCAAACCATGACAATGGTGGGCTCTGAGGGAGTCAATGCGCTTCATGACATTGTCTAGGATGTGATGCTCCACTACCAATGAGGCGAACCCTCCCACATCCAGTCACACTCCAAAATGGAGCACCAGACCATCAGTAGATCTTGACACAAAAGGGAGTACAAGCGGGGTAGTTGGGATGGTCGGGGCAAGAAAACAGAGAGCTAGCTCCTAAAGCATGCTGACTAAGGGGCGCTGGTGACTAATGGGCTTGGTACCAGCCAAGGAGAATGTTTTGGTTTTGGAGGCATTTAGGGAGGCGTTACTGGCCCTGGAGTAATCCCGGATAGTTGTCTCCAGCGCGCATGCATCATGGTTGTCAGACAACCTAACCACACAATTGTCAGAAAATGCCAGTATCCTAATAGGTGTTTGGCCTTGCACATGAACACCTGAAAGGATTGCATTCACATTGCTTAAAAGTGGGTCAAGGCTGAAGTTGTACAAGTATGGACTTAAAGGGTCCCCTTGGTGAAGACCACTTTGAGGGAGATCACATCAGATAGAAAACCAGGGCCACGCACAGCCATTGTGGCAGCTCTGTGAGCAACATCACACAAATTATGAACCAGTGGGGGAGGTTGAATTTTGTGGAGGCGGGCTTTGAGGTAATACCAGATGACCCTATAATAAGCCTTTTGTTAATCTCATAACATAAGCTTCTTAGTAGCCAGTGATTGGCAGATGTTGGCCACTGTGTGAATGCTGTTCCA
>JAKSZP010015016.1:0-57169 GCA_022478985.1 Massospora cicadina
AAATTGTATAGCAGTGGGCTGAGGGGATCCCTTGTTTGAGCCCTCTGTGTGGTTTGATATTGTTTGTTAGGAATCCAGGGCCGCATACAGCCATGGTTGCAGATTCTGTTAGGAGCATCGCCCATTTTATGAATCTTGGTGGGAGTTTGAAGGCATGTAGACATTCTTTTAGGTATGGCCAGCTAACACGGTCATACGCCTTTTCCTGATCCAAGAAGACCAGGGCACCAGTTGCTTTGGATTGGCAAATATTTGCAACAGGGTGAATGTTGTTCCATATTGAACGCCCTGGTATAAACCCAAACTGGTTGGGTGATAGGACGTCAGATGCAATTGCGCCTAATCTAGCTGCTAGAATTTTTGTTAGAATTTTTGTGTCAGTGTTGGAGAATGCAATTGGGCGCCAGTTGGCCAGGTCCAACTTGTCACCCTTTTTATACAAGATTATAACGTAGGATTCATGGCCTCCTGGTAATAGGCGTGTTTCCAACAAACTCTGGTTCATTGACGCCAATAGGAGGGGGGCGATTTGTTGAAAATATTTTTGTAAAATTTGTAGGGTATCCCATCAGGCCCTGAGCATTTCCTACGTGGTGCACCGCGAATTGTTTCCCAAAGCTCCTCCCATGTGATAAGGGATAGTATATTGTAATTTGGTGGTGTACTTTGTATCTTGGCAGTTTAATAGATTCTTTAATTTTTTGTGGATCTGTTGGCATATCGCGATATAATTTGGTGTAATAGCGGTGTACTTCCGCCTTGACCTCCTCAGGGCCAGTTGCCACAGTGCTGTTGGTCTTGCGGACCTGTTTGCACGTGGGCTGGTTTCCGCGGGAGTGGAATTGGCAGAAAAAGTATGTCAAACAGGTTTCGCCTTCCTTTATGAACTTACCTTTGTTCAATACTCTGATTCTGCGTTGGTGTTCAAAGATGAGATTGTTAAGTTGGGCTGAAATTTCTGCCCATTTGCGTCCCCAATTAGGGTTATAGCCAGATCTTGGAGTATTTATTTCCAGGTGGTCTAGTTCTGCCAAGGTACGCTTGATTGTGGCTGTGTCCGCGGTGTACTTGCGTGATGCAATATGTCAGGTTTTGTTGATTAAATCTTTTTTGAAATTTTCCCATGTTCTGATGGGATCCGAAGTAAATGAGGCTGTGAATTCTGGGTTTGTAGCCTTGTTTTCAACCCAGTCAGATATCTCAGGCAATCTTATATTCTCTGGGTGAAGCTTTCTCCAAGGCGACACCTGTGTGTGGAAATGAGTTGGCGCTAACTGCACTGTAACTAATTGGTGATCAGAAAAATCGATCTTTTTTGTTGTAAATTTGGAGGTTCTTGAGTGGTGGGATTGTGGGATGAGGATGTGGTCAATACGACTCATTGATATGAGCAGTCCCTCACGTATGTTGGGTCTTGTCATATGGGGAAGGATTGGTGAATTGGGAGGAAGAACATCCTGTAAGCCAAGAGATGCCTTCATTGTGCGATATTCAATGTGTCCAGGTGGGTATCCCATGGGATTAGGCCATTGATCTGTATTGGGGTTATCCCAGCAGTTGAAATCGCCTAACATGATGATATCTGGTGGGAGAGTGAGGGTAGAAATTTTTTTTCAAAATTTTTTTTCTCTCAGTTGCAGTGCACGGTGCATAGATACATGCTAATGAAATTATTTCATCTTGGCATGCGATTGTTGCTACCAGGACTCAACTGTGCAATTGTGATGATATATTTGTAATTTTATATTTTTTGTTGTCTTGAACTATCACCCCACAGTGAGATGTCCATACTGATTGTGATGGTGCAACCCTGGTTAGCCAGGATTCTTCTTCCCCTTGTAGGCAGTAGGTTTCTTGGATGGCCAAGATGTCTACAAGAGGTTTTTGCAGGAATGCCAGCTTTTTGGCTTGAGACGTATGAGCCCTGGCTCCCGCAATATTTAACATCCCTATTGACACTGAGGTGCCCGTGGCGCCTCAGGAGTGGTTGGGAGGACCTTCTGATCCTATCCCACCGCGGCTCATTTTGGCCATGCTCCGCGTCTGAACTCCAACTCTTTCACTGCCATTGTTGGTTCCCTTGATCTGACCCAATGATTCAAGGGAATTGCAGTTCTTTTGCATTTGCATCAACTTTTCCTGCACAGGTCTCATGTTGATTTGATGCGGGTTGTTGATTGGATTTTATATTTTTGAGGTTCAACTTTGTTGCATTGTGCACCGCATTTTCACCCAAATTGTGGTTGTATTGTTCCTCAGTATGTGCATGACTGATGACGCTTTGTGACTCAGTCTGGTTACTGTGAAAATTTTCGACCTGGGCATATTGTTCTGATTGGTTGGTTCGGTGAATATCCAAATATCCTCCTGAATTTTTCCATGGTTAATGGCGGATTCCGCGTGTGCCACCACTTCAGCCGCTGCTCTCTTGCGGGCTTTTTGTGCTGCTTTACACTGTTTACTTGTAACTGGGTCCACGATGGAGTATAGTCCATCTTCACCCCAGCGGAATGGGTAGTGGCCATCAGTCATTTTGGCGAAGTTTTCATTATCTTCGTCCATAGCTTCTTCACAAAAATCATTTTCCATTAAGCCCTCCTTTACAGGGCATGCATGTTCCTTGTGGCCCAGTGAGCCACAGTAGTTGCAAATGGGTGGTGTGCGTTCTGGTGTAACTCAGAATGCAGCTGACTGGCCCCCATCTGCAAAGTTTTTCTGCTGCGTGGGGAATTCTGGATAAATCCTCTTCCACTTCTGGGAAGGGGTTGATTACAGCGATAGCTTTGCCCGTGCACAGGTCAGGCATTAAGCAAAATCGCTGTAATTCAAGTTGTTGGATTTCTCCGTAGGCCACAAGACCTTTGCAGAGCTCCTCCTTGATTACCTTACAAGGAAGGTTGGTGGGGAGCGAGTCAAAGGAGATGAACAAAGTTTTTGCTTTGTTCCATCTGGTGCGCATGGTGCGCACAATTTTTTTGCCCTCAGGGAGGGCAATTTCCACGCAGATTTTTGCTGCGGCATTGGCTTCATCAGCTGTTTCAAAACCAATATCAATCCAGCTGCATCCCATGTTGTTGGTGGCTACGTACACCGCGTGAGGGAAAAGTGAGGGCTGTGCCTCACATGTTTTCTCCCACAGGGTTGGTGACTCATCCTCAAGGAAGAGTCTGATCCCGTGTTCCACCTTTGACAAAGGTTGGTTGAATTGAATGTACATGTATTGCACGTGCTTTACAGTAAATACCATAAAACCAGATGGTGTCTGAGTTTGCAATTTCTTTGCAGATTGGGTTCCTGGTCCCCCTCCAGGGCGTTTCTTGCCCTTAGTTGCACCATTAATTGCACCGCTTGCCGCGACGCTCACCCATGTTGTATTATTTTTGTTATTAAAGTCGCCCATCTTTCCTGTGTGTGATTATCCATATTTGCTGTTCAAATCAAATCATAGTAACTAAAGTGATTGTTATGAGAAAGAAAAGATAATGGAAGGCAATAAATTAAGAGTATTGAATTAAATTACCAATGAAGAGTATGAGGTCAAAAAAGGAAGTGATTGATCTAAGAGAGTGGAGAGAATCGCTTGACCTAATAATATTTAATTAATGAAGCAGAAATTGCTAGAGACGAGAATCATCAATCCAAGATGAAATTAGTGAGGCTAACAAGGCTAGATCAATATGTGTGATTAAGGGATCGTTTTTAGACCCACCAGTTGATTTAATACCAACGTTTTGGATGGCAATGAAAGCCAAAAATCGTTTTTAAGAGAAAAAATCAGAACAATCAAACGGAACTGTTGACTAATGATGAATTCATAATTTTGAGAGATACAAAGACTCAAGCATCAGTTGACAAAATATAAAATGATTTAGGACCATTTGGATGAATGACAAGTCAGGATTGAAGGCCAAATAAATTAAAACATTTACAAGTATTGCCAAAGTTAGTAAGTGTTGCCAATACGTGAAGAAACAGTGCTGCTGGTCATATAGTGAGGTAGGTAAATACTAAAAGTGGAACTATTGAACTTGAAAGAAATAATTGCAATGTTTCCAGAGGACCACTGAACATTTAATTAAATGGTCATGTCCAAAGATTTTGGTTAAGTCTTAAAAAAAGACCACTGAACCAAATAGATGGTAAATCTTAAGAGAATAAGATTTTGAACCATGGTAACTGGTAGGTCTGAGTATACCTAGGAATCAGTTTGGATGAAGGGGAAAAGAAGGAAATCTGAACTTAATTGTAGGTTAAAAGTCCCACTGCAAAAGAAAAATACAAAAAATAGATAAAATATATAAAAAGTAAATATCAACTTTGTTGGTCCATGATTTTTGGACCTACAGTGAGATAAGATTACCAGAATGGCTGTGCTGAAGAGTGTCTGAGATATCCAAGTGTTCCTTGGAATGGTCAGATACTATAGAAGATTTATTTGAAATTTTTAAGAATTTCTGAGCCCCTTTTCCATTTGTTGAAGGATCTGAAGAAAGGATTTGTATGGAAAGAGAAGAAAAAAAATCCTTTGATGAGTTATTTCATTACTTAATACATTCTCTGATTTTGAAATATACAAATTTTGATTGTGAATTTATTATACAAACTGATGCTTCATTGATGGCGATCAGCGATATATTGAGCCAAGTAGATGAACTTGGGGATGAACATCTGGTGGCATATGTGAGCCGGACACTCTCAGCTGCTGAGAGAAATTACACTGTAACTGAACATAAATGCCTTGTGGCCATTTACGCCCATAAACAGTTTTGGGTGTAAATCCATGGAACGCACTTTAAAGTATTGATGGACCACTCCTCGTTGTGTTGACTGCACAATTTATGAGAACCAGAAGGATGACTGGCCCAATGGTCACTAAAGTTACAAGCTTATAATTATGAGATAGTCCACTGAGTGGGGCTTCTCATCAGAATGTGGATGGCTTATTGCAGTTACTAATGGTCCAGATGGTATACCAGCAAGCAGATGAGCTATTACAGAGAATGGTTGACGGAGAAATCAGGAACAAGCCCAGAGAAATCAAAGGTGCACTTCAAAAGGGATGGAAAACACCGAGACCATGGATGGACAAGTGTTTAAGATGATTAATGGGAAGTGGTTACTTTTCCTGAAGCCATCAGAAAGAGAAGCTATTGTTCAAGCTGCTCATAAGGTTGTCAGGCACAGAGGCCTGAAAAATAATTAGCCAAATTCACCAGCACGACTAATGGGAGTCCATCAACTATGATGTTGCGGACTATCTGGCTTGCTGTGTGGAGTGTCAGTTGCACAAGACATATGAGAATATGACTGGATACTGACTAGTCTGCCCTGAATTTGCTTGGCATACGGTGTCCATTGACATGATGGGACCGCTTATGATGAGCACAGGGGGAGTCAAGTACATAATAGTTGCAATAGATCATCTGATGAGATGGGTTGAGACAAAGGCCCTGACAAAAATAGACGCTACCAGCACAACAAAGTTTTTTATTTATTTAACTGAGGCAAGCCAACCAGGGGACGGGAAGTACCATTGCATGTGTGGAGATGGGGAGGGAGTGAAGAATAGCAATGATTAGAGAGGATTGGGCACCCCGGGGTACACAGGTTACCCCTGTTGCCAGCTGGAACCGCCAGGTATGGGGGGGTTGGTGTGCTACTCTGAGGGGGTTGCCCCACTATGGACAGGTGTGGAGGAAGGGGTCCATGTGGAGGAACCAGAGTGGGAACCATGACTTTATGAGTCTCTGCTGCCTTGGCTTTATACCCATAGAGACAGGCTTGGAAGTGCTTCAATAAGTGGACGTGGAACCTATTGATGACCCCATGTATGGTAGGGACCACGTCCTTTAATGCATCTAAGGCAATAGTGTGGATTGTCCACATTGCAATGGGTATCAATAGGGAGCGGAGGGTAGATGGGAGTGGGGACTCAAGCTGGAGTACGAGGAGGCTCCTTGAGATAAAGAAATTCTGGTTGTCTTGGATCTTGACCAGGCGTGCGACTTGTCATCATATGGCTCTGGATGGGGGGCAGGTTTCTAAGCAGGGTGGGAGGGAGCCCTCTCCTCCACATACTGCGCAGGTTTCATGGAGGTAGTGGGTGCGGTCTGCCATTCTATAGGTCCTTCTCAGGCAGCGCCAGGCGTTGGCTCTTACCCTCAGCTGGAGGAGTATTTGATGCGTCATCCTCCATATTGCTTTCTGCATGGATAGGTCATAAGGGATGTCCAAAGCATCTAGGTAGTCGATTCTGGCAATAGTTGGGGGCATAGCGGGTATGTCCTTGTGGGGGTGGTCTTCTGGCTTTCATATCATGAAGTGGGATCTGGGTTGTTCCTTCCCTTCACAGTGCCAGTGGTAGCGACGGTCCATCCCATGTGGTAAATGGCTCAGAGGTGGCGTTTAAAGTGAGGGGGGTTCCATGTGGGCCTGTTGCGTTGGGGCAGTTAGCGAGGTACATTAGTATGCTGAATGGGTGGTGCGGGTTAGGTATTTTGAGTGCCTGCGCGAAGTTCGCCCTCGCTGCCCTGGACCAGAGCTGTTGCAGGGGTCCAGGGTTAGCACTTCCTCTATCCAGGTGCTCAGGATGTGGTTGCCATGCCTCTAAAAGTCTATTAAGCCCATGCCTCCGCAGGAGTGTGGACCATATAGCATTTCCACCTGTACAGGTGGACGGGATCCAGGCCACAGCCAGCCCTGGATTAGTGCACGGATTGATGTTGAAAGGTGGGCGAAAAGGGGATTTCATGTTTGGGGAACCACAGCATCGGGAGGATGAACGAGTTGGCAACTGCCACTCGCCCCATTAGCCCTGGGGATCACCCTTGAGTGAGGCAATTCAGTTGGATACCCATTTTAGTAGATTATTTTCAATCATCTCATTTGCATACCCCCCTGTTTCCAGACATATACCAAGGTGGCGGACAATGGTGATGGTGAAGGGTAGTGCAAAGGGTAAGATGAGTGGGCTTTTGCATATCAGGTTGTGTATTGGGGAATGTGGTCCAGTTGTTGATGTATTTGCCAAGGAGGATTATTTCAGTTTTCCATTTATTAAGTGATGCATTACTCACAATAGAGTATTCCTCTAGGGTGCGTTCCAACTGTCAGAAGTCGCCGCTGTTAGCTATACCTTTCACGCAGTCATCTACAAAGGCTAGTATCTTGAATGGGGGCTGACCTTGTGCAGTTATGCCCATGAGGCGTGAGTCAGCAATGCGGAGGAGTGGATTCAAAGCTGAAGTTGTAGAGTAGTGGGCTGGGGGTCCCCTTGTTTGAGCCCTCTGCGTGGGGTGATCATGTTGGTTAGGAAGCCAGGGCCGCATACAACCATAGAGGCGGATTCTGTGAGGAGCATCGCCCAGTTAATGAATCTGGGTGGGAGGTTGAAGGCGCATAGGCACTCTTTTAAGTATGGCCAGATAACGCGGTCATATACCCTCTCCTGGTCGAGGAATACCAGGGCTCCTGTTGCTTTGGATTGGCATACATTGGAGATGGTTTGTATGTTAGACCCGATGGAGCGCCTCCTGTGTGAAACCAAATTGGTTGGGTGATAGGGCTTTAGAGGCTAGTGCGCCCAGTCTAATAGCTAGAATTTTTGTAAGTAGTTTTGTGTCAGTATTTGAGAGTGCTATTGGGCGCCAGTTGGCCAGGTCCAGTTTGTCGCCCTTTTTAAAAGGGTAATGACATAGGAGTCCTTGGCTCCAAGAAGAGACAGGTCTCCAGCAGGCAAAAAGGTTTATAGCTGCTAGGAGGAGGGAGGTGATTTGTTTAAAGTACGTTTTATAAAATTTGTAGGGTATCCCATCAAGGCCTGGGCATTTCCTATACGGTGCACCACGGACTGTATTCCAGAGCTCCTCCTGCGTTATCAGGTTTAGGAGACTATAGTCTGGTGGTGCACTCTGTATTCCAGCGGTGTGTAATTTTTTTTATTTTTTGGGGGTAAGATAAGTGTTGCAGTAAAGTTTGGTGTAATAACAGTGTATTTCCGCCTTGAACTCCGTTGTGTTGGTTGCCACAGTTCTGTCAGCTTTGCAGACCTGTGCATACTAGGGCAAATTGCCTCAGGAGTGGTATTTGCAGAAGAAAAACGCCAAACAAATTTTGCCTTCTTTTATGTGCTTACCTTTCCTATACTTTATTTTGTGTTGGTGTTCGTGGATGAGGGCGTTTAGGCGGGCGGAAATTTCCGCCCATTTTTGCCCCCAGTTTGGGCTGTAACCAGACTTCAGGGTGTTGAGTTCTAGGTGGTCTAGTTCCGCTAGGGTGCGTCTGATTGTGGCGGTATCCGTGGTGTATTTGCATGATGCAAGAAGGCGAGTTTTGTTTATTAGTTCAGATTTAAATTTTTCCCAAGTTTCAATGGGATTCGATGCAAATGGGGTTGTGAATTTTGGGGTTTGTAGCTTTGTGCTCAACCCATTTGAAAATTTTGGGTAATTATATATTCTCTGGGTATAGCTTCCTCCAGGGGAGAAGTCCATGTTTGTGTCATGGTTGGTGTGAGCTGCACTGAAACTAGATGGTGGTCGGAGAAATTGATTTTTTAGTAGTGAAGTTAGTAATAAACGAGTGGCAGGACTTTTGGTGCAAGGATGTGGTCAATGCGGCTCATCAAGATGAGTGTTCCCTTGCGTATGCTGGAGTGGGTCATGTGGTGAAGGAGTGGAGACCTGGGGGGGAGAATGTCATACAGGACAAGGGATGCCTTCATCATGCGGAACTTGACATATCCTGGTGGGTATCCCCTGGGGTTGGGCCATTGGTCCATGGGGGGTTGTCCCTACAGTTAAAATCGCCCAGCAGGATGGTATCTGGTGGGAAGTTGAGCGTTGGGATGTATTTGAAGAATTGTTTCCGCTTGAATGTGGTGCATGGTGCGTAGATACAGGCTATCAAGACTATGGCCTCTTGATTTTGCAATCATTGTGGTTAGGATGCGGCCATGCAAATGTGAGGAGGATTAGATGATTTTTAATTTTTTGTTATTACGGATGACCACCCCACAGTGGGATGTCCATATCAACTGGGAAGGTGAAACCCTGGCCGCCCAGGATCCCTCTTTCCCCTGTAGACAGTGGGTTTCTTGTATGGCCAAGATGTCTACAGGGGGTTTGAGCAGGAAGTCCAGATTTTGGCTCAGGATGCTTGAGCCCTAGCTCCTGAGATGTTTAGCATCCCTATTGACACTGAGGTGTCTGCGGCGCCTCAGGAGCGGTTTGATGGGACTTTCAGCCCTAGTCCCCCGCTCATTGCCTTGGACTTGCTCCGTGTGATTGGACCAGTCCACTCCGAGGCGTTTTCCAGCTCCTTACCTTGTGATGATTTTGTGCCAGGTTTTGTTGGATTTGGGGATTGTATTAAGCTTTTCCACACGTGATTTTGTTTGACTCGGATTGGTGCACTTATTGGTTTCTGATGTTTTGGGGTTTGATTTTGAAGTTCTGGGCTCTGTTGTCTCATCCATAGTGAAGTCAAATTGTCCTGGTAAATTTATTTGATTGAGATCACATGGTGATTCTGTCAGCTTGTAGAGAAAATTTACTGTATGGGTTGTCCAGTCCAACTGTTTGGCTTGGTTAATATCCTCCGTGGCTCCTCTGGCTTGGACATTCTGTTCTGATTGACTGGTTCGGCCAATTTCCTCTCTGTCCATCTGGATTTGGTCTGGGTCGATGGAAGAGGTTGCAAGTGATGTGGCCTTAGCCGCTGCCCGCTTGTGGGCCTTCTGCACCTGTTTACATAATTTGGGTGAAACTGGATCTATAAGGACGTAGTGCCCTTCCTCTCTCAGAGGAAAGCGTGGTTGGCGCTGACCATTTTTCTGAAGGTCTCTTTGTCTTTGTCCATAGTGTCATTGCAAAGTCCAGGGCCAAGATGCCTTCCTTCACGGGGCACACATGTTCCTTGTGCCCAGTGCAGTGCAATGGTTGCAGATGGGTGGTGCGCGTTCTGGTGTGACGCGGAAAGGTTTTGACACTCCCCCGTCTGGGAGGTGAAACACCACGGTGTGTAGGATTTTGGTTAGCTCTGCAGCCATGTAAGAGACTGGGTTGATCATGGCTATTGCCTTTCCTGTGCACAGGTTTGACATCAGGTGGAATCGCTGCAATTCTAGCTGTTTGATTTCCCCATAGCTCTGAAGGCCAATTCAGAGTTCCTCCTCAATTAGTTTGTAGGGGAGGTTGGTGGGGAGCGAGTTGAATGAGATGAACAAAATGTTTGCTTTGTTCCATCTTATGCGCGTGGTGCACACAGTTCATTTGCCTTCGGGGAGGGCAATTTCAACACAGAATCTTGCTGCAGCATCTTCATCTTCTTCAGTTTTGAAACCCATATTGATCCAGCTGCGGTGGATGGTGTGGGTGGTAATGTATACTACATGAAGAATGGGGAGGCTTGTGCCTGGCCTACCTTTCTCACAGGGTGGGGATTCTACCCCAAAGAAAAGTCTGAGCTTGTGTTCCACTTTCAATAGGGGCTGCGCATACTGTATCTTCATGTATTGGTTTTGCTTTGTTGTAAATTCCACAAACCTAGGCAGTATTTGGGTTTGGGGTGTTTTGGTGGCGTTGGCTCCCAATCCCCTCCAGGGCGTTTTTTGCCCTTGGGTGCACCATTTTGGCCATTGCCCAATATGACTTTCACCCAGTTTAGTTGGGTTTTGCTGAATTCGCTCATCTCACTTGTGTGATTATCAAGAATATCTGTTCGAATCAAATCTTAGTAACTGATGTTATCATTACAGGAAAGAAAAGCAGCACAACAAAGTTCACCCTAGAACAAGTAGTATACCAACATGGATGCCCGCAGGTCCTGCTGAGTGACAATGGGAAAAATTTTCATCTCATGTGATCCCACAATTAAATGAAATGATGGGTATCTGAGGAGTTGTGTCTATATCCTACCAGCTGGAGATGAATGGACTGATAGAAAGAGTCAATGGGATGCTAGCTGCAACGCTGATGAAGATGGTCACAGAAAGAACTTCCGTGTGGGGAACATACCTGAGTTCAGTGATGTTCACCTACAATATCAGTCATCATATGGCAACCAGAAAAACGCCATTTGAGTTGCTATATGGAAGAAAGGTCGCATTGCTGCTGATTTTATATTTGGTGGTGGAACTGACATTGGTGATGAGTGCCAAGCAGTACCTGAACTGATTAATGAATATCCTGATTGAAATGCAATAGCAAACATTTGATATGACTTTGAAGAAAAATGATTTGAGAAAAAATGACATACAATAAGAACTGACTGGCCTTTACAGAATACTGAATAGACAAAAGAGTTGCCTATTGTGATACGCATGGTTTTGGAAGAAGAAATAAGTTGGATGCATTGTGGTTGGGTCTGTTCAAGATTATTGCCAAGACAGTGACAGATGCCTACTCCATCACGAACTTCTTGGATGAAAAGATATTAAATTGAGTCCATGCTAGGTATTTAAAGCAATAGTTCAATGGAAAAATAATGAAAAAGAGTTTTCAAAAGGACTGCTGAAACATTAAGTTGGTTGTGTCCTAACAATTTGGTTATGTCCAAAAAAGGACCGCTGAACCAAACTAGATGGTTAAGTCTTAAAAAAAGATAACCTATGAACCATAGAAAACTAGTAGGTGTAAGTATACCTAGGATCCAATTTTAGGGAATAAAATAAAAAGTTGTACTGCTGAACTAATAAAGGTTGCAGGAATCCAGCCGTTTCTAGCTCGCTGGTTCTTAATGCCTACTGGATTCCACAAAATTAATATAGAAATTAAAAATAAAGCACTGATAGAATTGGGTTTTTTATTTTTTACTATTAGCACAATAAAAAGTGGAAAAAATGACAACCCTCAATATTTGACTATATAGTATTTAAAGTACTTTAAGGGTCAAGGGGAATTTTAGGAATATGTTTGGAATAGCTTACACAAGTCTGAATTATGAGATATGCAGAAATAATGAATCATATCTCAGAAACTCGCTTCAGGGCAGCGAAGTGAAGGAAGAGGAATTTTGATTGGCCCAAACATACCCATGAGGTAACATTTTTATAAATTAAAACCAATTACCACCTGAGGAATTTTTTGTACCTTGGGGGACCCCCACTAAGCCTATAAAAGAGGGGGTCCCCGCAAAGGTGCATTGGAGGACTTTTTTGGGGTTGGGGGAGTGGCTTCTGAGGATTTCCCCAAAGTCTGTGTTGAGGTTGAAGCAATCTGATCATTGGATTTCAAGTTTGATGACAATAGAGGTTTTGAACTAGTGTTACCCCAATTATTAGGTTCCACCAAGAATCAGCCAGAGACTTTTGGCCGATTTTCTTAACTTTATCATTTTTAATATTATTAAATGAGCTCATAATAACATCAGAAAATTGCAAATGGATGACATTTCCTTCAGCAGAATTTGACCCAGGACATTCTTATCCTTTAGCTGTGAGGGCACATGCCTGACAAAGTTCAAGTCCCATGAAAAAAGAAAAAAATGAAAGTTTTTTTAAAAATATAGGGAAAAAGATTATCAAAAAAGTACATAGAAAAATGATATTTTTATAGTTTTTATTTTTTATTAGTTATCATCAATTTAGGAATGAATCCGCCTAAGTTGCCTCATGTGGGAGGGAGGATGGATTGTGATAGGAGTAAATAACCCATCAAAATCTATGTGAGATCGAACTCTAACAAGGGATAGACCACTCAAAACCAAGTTCATTGAGCAGATGCAGATCCCTGTGAGAAAGTGACTAGAGGAAGAGAAATAGAAATGTTGGAAGATGCCAAACGTGATTGTAAGTCTTGGGAACGTTCTCTGGCTCTCGATCAGGTCATCTTCCCATTCCTGAATAAAAAGACACCAAAGAGGATGGTGGTACCTCTCATCACTCAGGGCAATCTCGCTCAAGTAGTAGATGAGTGATGGGTGACAGCCCTTCCACTTTGGATCCCACCCCCAATACCCACACTCACCTCAGCAGAACTGTTGCGGGGAGTTAGTGAAACATGTGCTGAGATTACTGAATTGAAATTGGCTGGATCCAATTTGGGTGGTAATCTGGCTGATGGCCAAAATTCGAATGGCTGTAAAAGCATGAAGAATGAGATATCAGCTTGATCACCCGACAGCTCCAATTTGATCACTAAACCAGTAGAACAAATATCAGGCGCCATTGACGAGGGTTCAAAGCCCACTGTTAATAATTCAGGCGTTGCGCCTGATGTGCTGCTGTTGATTGAACAAACAGTTAAATGACTGAGAATGGGCGGGTTGGCCGTCCCAAATCCGTTCCCAACCAAATGGACCCATCCCTATATGGGATGGCCTTGAGAGATTCCTGTTGCTCATTGGGCCAAATACCATCATGTAAACTGTCAGAAACGTAGTTGAGCCTTAGTTCAGACATTTGAGGTCAAACTGACAGAGACTCAGCCTGCCGCCAAATTTTGCAATGTCAGTTCCCAAAGAATGAACTCGCCCATTCCCAAACAATTTGCCAGTTAGGTCAAATTTGTGGGACCTAACCCCGTCCTGTCACTACCCAATTGAACACTATTTAACCAGTTGCATGGCACTGAGAAAATTGTTGGTCGATTTTCTTACTTTCCTTTCAAAATAAAATTTTGCTAATAAACCAAATTTTTATTTTTCTTTCCAACTGCATCACAGATGGCATTTCCCTGGTGGTCTGTCGCCCCGCACTCCAGGTGGGCTTTACCAATTCTTTTGGTCACTATGGCTCCCTCCATTGCTAATTGGGTCCAGCGAGTCCAATATTTTTGGCTCTAAAACCCCATTCTCATGAACTTCCGGCAGCAATACATGGGGATCTTATGGCCTTATGTCTATCAATGGAGAGAAATAATCCATCTCCTTGTCGCCCCTGATGAGATGGCCTCACATGATAAGAGTCTCATCAAAACTATCATAGTAATCCCACCCCCTGCAGCTAGACCCACTGTGTTGGGATTGAGTTCAGTGTGGCTTGTCGTTGGGATACTCCTCACCTTGTTGTTGCACTACCATTTGTGGTATCACATTTCCTGGCTTCATATCAAGTTGTATGGTCGGCAATGCCTCTGGCATTCTGACTTGCTTTTTGGGTGCTCACGCATCCCAACTGGCAGGCCAGTCTAAAATTCTTCTGTCATTTCCATGACACAATCGACCAACCATTATTTCCAGCCACTTCCACCTTGGTTTTTGAACTGGGCGCCGCAGTGTTTACCCTCTACCAGATGAACGTGCAATCAGTTATGTGTTGTTTGTTGTTTTTTTGGTCACTTTCTGACTTTGGGAGAAATATCCGCTCTATTTTGGGAAACCTTCTTCAAGACACCCAAGATGTGCAGACTGCATTTCCTCTTACTTACTCCAGCCCAGGAAAAAGATCAAGTATCCCCTCCCAAGAGATCGCCAATCAGGTTCTCAACGCGCTCGCCAAAGTACAAACGTGGACAACAATTGCACTCAATAATGCTTCTGCGATATCTCATGCCCAACAAGGGCTTGCGTTGTTAAATGCCGTGGATGGAGACTCCCGCCATTGGGTGAGAAGACTTTTGCGTTCTTCCTCACAAGAAGGAGACTCCACCCCCTGATGGCTGTTGTATCAGCCGCCTTAAAACCCCTTGTGTCCCAATCAGACCACTTATTCAGACTGCTCCTTGCCATGGTCGAAGCCCCTAGTTTGGCTTCTTTGATCTCTACCTTTCATGAGCTGGCTCCCACGTTGGTCCTATCTATTGATATGCTTCAGGAAGTCTTTAGAGCGAGATTGGATTTGGTTTCCACTCATCACGTGGTCTGGTCTACCATCCAAGGATCAGTAGTTTAAATATGTGCCACTGCAACTACTATCAAAGCGTTACCTTGCCACATTTCCCCATCTCAGAAGGGGAACTTTATGATAGGGTTTCCTAACAAAAATGTAGACGATGCGTCTGTCACCAAAGTAGCAGTTAACGTGGGTCCCATCCCTGCCATAACCCCTGAGTCTGAGTTGTCATTTTCAGAGTTAACTATTAATGAATCTGTTCAAGCCCAGACAGAGGAAATGATTTCCCCCAAACTTGTACTTCCAATCTTCGCCCCAGCTAAGAACCCTGACCCTGGTCCTGACATACCCGTTATTTCTTCAGTCATCCATAAGTTGGTTGAATCTCCCAATAAAAAGAATTCTGCCTATTTCCTTGTCCCTATGAAAATCAGTATTGGTCCGCATCATGTCTCCTTTGAAGCTCTGGTGGATACTGGAACAGTGGGGAACTTCATGAGTGTTGAGTTGGCACAACAATTAAAACTGGAAATGGATGTGAGCTCCTCAGTAATGGTGGCCTCATCTGCTTACCAGTCTTTGTATGTCATTTGCTGGCCGATACACTTCTCAATCCACCAATATAACTTCTGCGATCATTTTTTGGCTATGTCAAACTTGGTGTTCTAGTGATCTTGGGTGTGGGATGGTGGCGCCGACAACATGTGAAGATTCATTTAGAGTCTAATATGTTGTCATTTACCAATGATGATTTGGAGGGAGAGTTCCATTTGATTAACACCCTCAAGAAGATACAAGGGACCAGCTCTATCACTAACCTAGTTACTCCCGTGGGCATTCTGGCCAATTTTACAAAAGCTTAGTACAATATCGGAGAATCTTTGACATGGAAAAGGCGGATCGTCTGCCAAAACCTACTAGGTATGATTGTGGATTTCAGACAACCATGGAGTTGGTGAACATCAACTGCCCGCTGTATCCACATACAGCAGAGGAAGAGGTTGCACTCAATACCTGGTTGGATGATATGTTAAAAAAGGTTGGTTGTTCAAAGAAACCTCACCCGTTGCCTCCCCTATCATCTTTGCAAGAAAATTGGATCGATCGCTCCATTCTTGCATGGATTACAGTCACTTGAACAAAATAACAGTTACAGATCACTACCCATTGCCTTTAGAGCAGACAATCAGTCAGGCAATTGCCAAATCACGTGTGTTTTTGAAACTGGATCTGGTAAACACTTTCAACTAAATTCAGGTGATGGAAGGACAGGAATGGGTGACCGCAATCTAAACGAGGTGAGGCATTTTTCAATTTTGTGTATTGCCCTTTGAGTTGAAAAATGCTCCCACTACATTTCAACGAATGATTGATAACGCGTTAGGGATCTCCAGTTCTCTTGTGCTATTGCATACATCGATGATATCCTAGTTCATTCACCAACTCCTGAACAACACGCTATTGACTTGGAAGTGGTGGTGGTCACTTTGCATAAAGCAGGGCTGTTCCTCAAAGCTTCCAAGTGCGAGTTTTATAAGGAAGAGGTCACATTTCTTGGAAACCTGGTTCTCAAAGAAGGTGTCACTATCCCTCCCAACAAATTAGATGTGATCCGAGAATGGCCAACTCCAACTACACAGAAGCAACTTTGGAGTTTCTTGGGAACTATCATTTTTTTTAAAAAATTTCCCCCGCACTTTCACAGTTGGCCGCCCCGCTCCATCCCCTCACTGGGAAAATTGTACCATTTTGTTGGACCCCCGAATGCCAACAGGCGTTTGAATCAATCAAGGAGGTGTTTGTGTCTCCCCCCATCTTGAAACAAGCTGATCCCACCAAACCATATATTGTCACATGCAATGCTTCATCGGTAGCAGTGGGCGCGGTGCTGCTTCAGGACCATGATGGTATTGAACATCCAGTCGCTTACTTTTCCCAAAAATTCACTGCTATCGAGCAGTCTTGGGCCATTTACAACAAGGAACTGGCTGCTGTTGCATGGGCATTAACTCATCGGCGGTACCTGTTGCAAGGTGCTCATCATGAGCTAACAGTTCACATGGATCACCAGGCTCTCTTGTATTTCCGCAAACCCCAAAAATTGGCGCACTGGCAGGCCCAAACCTATTGGGACCTGTGCAGTTTTAACTTCAGATATAAATTTGTCAAAGGTGCGCTCAATGTCCTTCCCAATTTCCTAAGCCGTAGTCCTGCTCACTGTCCCTCAGAACCTGAGGAAGTGTATCTCAATACCGTGATCCCTGCCACTCAGATTCTGTTGATTGTTCCCTCTGTTGTTTCCTCCACTGCGTTATCTCCCGATGATCCATTATTGGCCCAGGTGTTAGCTGGTCAAACGGCCTGCCCTGAGGGCATGGAGTTGGTTGAGCAGTTGGCTCACTCGAGTCCCAAACACTCCCTATATTCCTTAGAAGAGGGAATTATTTACTTCCATTCTCATGTTTGGGTTCCCCCTTCTTCTGCCCAGAAGTATTCCGTGCACACCATGAACCCCCCATGGTTGGACATTCCATTAACAAGAAATGCATCAATTTGATCAAGCGAACCTTCAATTGTGCAGGACTGACTTATAAGGTCCCAGCTTGGATCGCCAATTGTGTTATTTGCGCTAGGGCCAAGTTGGATCGCTCCAGTAAGAATGGCCTCTTGCACCCTTTAAAGCAGGCAGAAGGTCCATGGACCTCAGTATCCATAGATATTATTGTTGATCTCCCCTGTTCTAATGGGTTCACAGCGGTGATGGTAGTGGAGGATCGCTTTACAAAATTTTTCCTTTTCATCCCTTGTACTTCCACAATTACGTCAGAAGAAACTGCCCGTCTTTTTGTATGACATGTGTTTTTGATGTTCAGTCTTCCCCAGGAAACTTTTAGTGGCCGAGGTACTCAGTTTACCGCATGGTTTTGGAGTGAACTCCTATCAATCCTGAAGATAACCCCCTGTTGATCCACGGCTTATCACCCCCAGTCCAACGGTCATACTGAGCGGGTTAACCAAGTTCTCAAAGAGTACCTGCGTTGCTTTGCTGCAGCGGCGCAGGATACTTGGGCCGGTGACTTGTCTCTCACTCAATTTGTGTACAATAACGGGATCCATGCATCTATGGGGTTTTCACCATATGAAGCAACGTTGGGTTATAACCCATCGTTTTCAGTCAGAGCATGCTTGCAAACTGAGGTTCAAGCTGCCGCAGATCATGCTGCCCATATTCAAATGACTCAAGCTTTAGTGTGGGAACACCTCACCAAAGTCATTGATGACTATAAGCAATTTGCAGATTGTAAGCGCCTTCCAGGTCATGACTTTACAGTGGGTTCCTACGTCATGCTTCATACTCATCATTTGCAAATTAAAACCCCTTCCCGCAAGTTTACCAGTAAGCGTTTGGGTCCTCACTTAGTGGAGGAGGTATTGGGTAATGGGGCGTTCCGCATGAAGCTTCCTGCGCATTGGAAGCAGCACCCATTTTTCCATGTTTCCCAGCTGTTGCCCTTCAAGGGCATAATTCCCATGGATCTGGAACCGATCATCATCATTAATGGGGAAGAAGCCGATGTAGAGGCCATCCTAGCATCTCAGAAGTCGCGACGTTCAGTTCAATATCTTGTGGCCTGGAAAGAATATCTAGATTATGAAAATAGCTGGGTCAAGGCGCGCAATTGCGCGAATTCCATGGCCCTGGCCATAGCTTTCCACGCATCTCACCCTGAGGCTCTCCATCCTCTTCAGAAGATCGTGACAATTATGGCTATCAAGTTATCTAAAGCACACAAGAACGTGGCTCTGGTGCAGTTTCCTGGTGGGGGTGCCATTCCTTTGGAAAAAGGAAAGGGTAATGTAAGTCTCAAGGAACGTTCTCTGGCTCTCGATTGGGTCATCTTTCTGTTCCCAAATAGAAAGACACCAAAGAGGATGGTGGTAAGTCTCATCACTCAGGGTGATCTCACTCATGTAGTAGATGAGCGATGGGTGACAGCCCTTCCGCTTCAGATCCACCCCCAATACCCACACTCACCTTGGCAGAACTGTTGTGGGGAATTAGTGAAATCTTTGCTGAGATTACCAAATTGAAATTGGCCAGATCTAATTTGGGTGGTAATCTAGCTGATGGCCAATATTCAAATGACTGTAAAAGCATGAAGAATGAGATATTGGCTGTATTGCCCAACGGCTTCAATTTGATCACTAAACCAGTAGAACAAATATTGGGTGCCATCAACAAGGGTTCGAAGCCCTCCATTAGTAATTTGGGCGTTGCACTCAATGTGCTGCTGTTGACCGAATGAACAGTTAAATGACCAAGCGCGAGCGGGTTGGCCATCCCAAACCTGTTCCCAACCAAATGGACCCATCCCTATATGGGATGGCCTTGGGGGATTCCTGTCGCTCATTGGGCCAAACGCCATCATGCAAACCATCAGAAACGTAGTTGAGCCTTGGTTCAGATGTTTGAGGTCAAACTGACAGAGACTCAGCCTGTTGCCAAATTTTGCGATGTCAGTTCCCAAAAATAAACTCGCCCATTCCTGAACAATTTGCCAGTTATGTAAAATATGTGGGACCTAACCCCATCCTATCACTACCCAATTGACCACTATTTAATCAGTTGCATGGCACTGAGAAAATTGTTGGTCAATTTTCTTACTTTCCTTTCAAAATAAAATTTTGCTAATAAACCAAATTTTTATTTTTCTTTCCAACTGCATCCCAGATGGCATTTCCCTGGTGGTCCATTTCCCCGCACTCTGGGTGGGCTTTACCAGTTTTTTTGGTCACTATGGCTCCCTCCATTGCTGATTGGGTCCAGCGAGTCTGATATTTTTGGCTCTACAACCCCATTCTCATGAACTTCCGGCAGCAATACATGGGGATCTTATAGCCTTATGTCCACCAATGGAGAGAAAGAATCCATCTCCTTGTCACCCCCGATGAGATGGCCTCACATGCCAAGAATCTCGTCAAAACTATCACAGTAATCCCACCCCCTGAAGCTAGACCCACTGTGTTGGGATTGGGTTCAGTGTGGTTTGTTGTTGGGATACTCCTCACCTTGTTGTTGCACCACCACTTCGTGGTATCACATTTCCCAGCTTCATATCAAGTCGTAAAGTTGGCAATGACTCTGGCATTCTTGCTTTCTTTTTGGGTGCTTACGCATCCTGACTGGAAGGCTGGTCTAAAATTCTTCTGCCATTTCCATGACAGTGATACCCTGGAGTGGGGAGGGAAGCAAAAGTCAAGAAGTGGAAGTTGGTGAATATCCACAAGTAATTCTGATATGGCACCAGAGCTGGAAGATTGGTCTTGAGTGCTTGCTGATGGGCTTCATCAAGATCACTGGACATATGGGCTGGCATGAAGCAAGGGATACTAGGCGGGGTTGCCAAATCATGCCCCCTATTAAAGTCATCAGTGGAAGATACCAATGATTTGTGCCAGAAATGAGTTAGTCGTGCAAGGAGTGAATGGCATCCTGCAGATGATGACTACAAGCTTCTCAGAACCTGAAGCAGAATGAACAATGGAAACCAGGAGAGGCTGGAGGCTTTGTGGCCCAACTTAGAAGAACTTGGCCAGCAAAGCAAAGAGCATAGGCTGCAACCTCTCAATCTAGGATGTTTTTAAGATTGGAAAGAGTTCTGGGCTATGGACAAAGCCTTGGTGACTTAGTCCCTTAATTCTGCATGGGGAGTTCGAATTGTACACTATTTCTAAGGGATGTTCAGTGGCAAGACAGCTGACTTTTAATATTGACTAAGTCAGAAGAGGAACTCTGGAAGCAAGTCCAATCCAGAGAGGAGCAAAAGATTAAAAGAGGAGGGCATTGCTTCAGGAGGCTTGCCAATGATGGTAGGAGTATCTGCAAATGGAGCCAAATTCAGGGGAGTTTCAAAATCTAACTCAGGAATCACAACAGAGAAAGGATTGTGTCACGATTCCAATAGGACTGGACAATAAGCCCTAAGTCAATATGGTGATACAAATGGAATCTGACAGAATTTAACTGGTACTGGTAACTTAAGTGCTTCAAAATGAGGCATTCAGCAAATCGAGAGGATTTATGCTGAGATTCATTACAAATGAGAGTAATTCGAAAAGAGAAGTAGAATAGAAGATTACCAAGATGAGAATGCATCCAGATGGGGAACTGAGGTATAAAGAGTCTGATGGAAGATTAAAAAGAGGAGGTTTTAAAAGAAAGGGGAGCGCGCAGATAAGTCTGTGATTTATACAAAAATAATGGTCAAAATAAGGGGCGATAGCTCCATACATATTTTATTAGGTTTTTTATAAGTCGGCGATACTAATATTGTCCAATTTGGTTGCTCAGTGGCTCATACCCTGTGCAAAACCAACTCGGCGGAATTGAGCCCAAACGACGATAATTAACAGTGGTGCTCACTACAGGGGGCCCATTGATCAACTAATCACAAATTCATCAATGGTACTTATGGCGCAACCAGCTTGCTCTGATGAGGTACTATCCCCGGTGTTCAAATTAAACTCACTATGGGGAACTGAATCTTGATTTGGATACCTTAATTCAGGCGCAAACAGTGTTGTTTCAGGAGAATAAGAGTATTACTGAGAAGCTCAACCATGACTTCCGCCAACTGCTTCTGGTGGGTGACCATGTCAACCAACTTACCAACCTTTTGAGCAGCATGACGGAGCAGCTAGACTGTGCAGAGTATAAATTAGATAAGTCGTTAAGGAAAAAGAAATCTGCAGTGACAGGCTGCCCTCCTTTAACCGAGATGGTAACATACATGGGTTTTTCAAGAGGTTTGAGTTTGCCATAAAGGGGGCTTCTGATCAACGAAAAGCTAAACTATTGTCATCTGCGTTGGATGTTTCAAGTGCTGATCAAGTTAATTGTTATCTTAAAGACAGTACTGTAGCGTACCAAGAGGTGAAGGAGACTGTAATTCACCTGTTTGGGGGCAAAGCGAAAATGGCTCAACGCAAGGCAGATTTTTTAACATTATCTTTTCAAAAAAATGAGTCTTTAACACAGTTTGCAGAGTGATTCACTAATAAGGCTCATGTGTTGTTGGGTGCCAATGTCTTATATAATGAGGAGGTGGGTATAGCAATGACGGCGGCTGTCAAACCATATCAGGAACTTTATAACACTATGTCCCATGTGTTGGATGGGGATACTAGACTCATACAAATAGTGAACGCTTTACGTTGGCTCTCTGCCATGAACAGCGCCCCCAATGTAGCCCAGAAAATTGCTGTTGCCTTCACTCCAACCCTTGCTTAATATAGGCCACAGCGACTGGGTTATCAGCCGCTGGAATATATTCGTCTCTCACATGAGTCAATAAACTCTTTCTGGCCCAGGTATGCTTTAACAGTTTGTCCGCGACCTTGGAACCTTACCAGCAATATTAAACCTGGTTCTTCTGCCCCTAACTATATACGTGCACCTTTTATGAACACTTTCTTTCAGTGCAGACAAAGAGGGCATTATGCAGCCAATTTCCCTAGCCACCCACATGTTTATGCAATGCCAACAAAGATAATCGTGCAGGGAAAAGCTCAAGCGGAGTAGAGACAGGATGCTCTATCTTTGTTAAGTCCAATTCACTTGTCCCCAACAATCCCCAAACATCTTTTTGGGTAAAAATTGAACCTCAATCGGATGATGTGTTATACCAGTAGTTTACATTGGATACCCCTGCTTCCACTTCCATGAGTAAAGGCTCATCCCATCGGGCTGAGCTTCACTAGGATGTGCAGAAGCCATATGCGTGACAGATCATGGAATAAACTGGCATTAGCAAACTGGATCCTTCATTGAACGTCACTCCTTTAGTAGGGGCTACCATAGCCATTCTGGTGGAGAAAATCGCTAGTGAGTATCCTCAAGTCAGCAAGGGCATTTCTTCTTTTTTGAGTAGCACAAAGCCCTTGAACGTACAAGCAATACACACCAATGATTCTTCTTACTCAGAATGTACTTATTATGACATATTCGTTCAAAACACAAAAATCCGCGCTATCATAGACATGGGAGCACCTGTGAACATAGTCTCCACTCAGTTAGTGGCTAAACTTATGTTGAAACTGGATGTGGACCATCGCGTAGTATACGGGACCACGGGAATGCACGGCACTGTGTTGGAAGGAGCATATAGCGCGTTGCCTCTACTATTTGAGTCAGTCCAGGTGTCTGCTCCAATGGTGGTTTTGCCAAATACCCACTACAATATGTTAATTGGCACGGCTTTCATGAGGAAATTTAGCGTTGTGATAGATATGGCGGAAGAAACCTTTACCATATTCGGTCAACAAATTACAGTATATTTTTCCTCTGGTGGAATCCTAACGGATTAGTCCACTCTGGTCGGATCAATCTAGCATACAGTGTTAAAGTAATCCCTGTTTGCTACTAGCAACTGAGTCAGCGGACCAAGATCCTCCCTAACCAGATATATGAATATAAAGGAATCCTGCTTTGAGCAACGCATCCTTTAAGTTTACCGTCTGGACACCAGGGCATAATAGGGACTGAGCCCAAAATCGAAGTCCCTAAAGGAGCTTTATAAAGGAAACCTGGTGCCTCATCAGCACTCATGTCTCAAACCACACATGGCTCCAGGGTTATTGTTTCCTGGAAATGGGGAGGTGAAGGTGCTGCTCGCGAACCTACAGAAGGAGACAATAACAATCAGGTGGTACCAAGTGGTGGCTTACCTACACTTCATCCCTATTGGGGAAGTTCGTTGTATTCATGACTTTGGCTCATGGGAAGATCTCAGACTACTGGCTCACTCCTTGTTCAGCGTACTGAATGTAGTACCACGGGAAGCGCTCACGGGATTATCAGCGGAACAACAAGATAAGGCTATAGTCTTATTTGAAAAGTATCAGGATATTTTTGCTAATGATGATCATGACCTGGGGTGCACTCAAGGGGTGGTACATCAGATATATATGGATCACCCTCCCATTTGTTTACAACCAATTAGACTTTCAAAAGCAGCGGAAGAGGTTGTCTCTGACAAAGTAGATAAACTTATTGAGCAAGGAATGCTAGAGCCATCAAACAGTCCGTGGGCATCGCCTGTGCTCATCATAAAGAAGAAGGATGACACAAATTTAGTGGTTATTGACTATTGTAAACTCAATAAAATAACAAAGAAGGATTCCTACCCTCTTCTGTGGATTGATGATGCGTTAGACTAATTGGGTGGGGCGAACTATTTTTCCGCCATGGATCTGATCTCAGGATACTGGCAGATCGAATTGCCATTAGTGGAATGGGAGAAATGTGTGATCATCACCTCAAGAGGATTGTTCCAGCCAACGCTCATGCCGCAAGGGTTGTGTATTGCTCCAGCTACGTTCCAACGTGCCATGGATAAAAATTTTAGATGATTTAAAGCTGTCCTGCGTTCTCATTTACCTTGATGACGCCAATGTGTTTTCGTGGATGTTTACAGAGCACCTGGACCATTTGGAGCAAGTGTTTCAGCACCTTTCTTCCGCTAATATCAAAGTTAAGCCACGAAAGTGTCATTTCTTTAAAGAGCAATTGGAATACCACAGGTTTGTAGCGGATTCAATTGGGCTTAAACTGAAACCAACTAAGGTGGATGCGATAAGCAAGATGACTCAGCCAGGGAATAAATGGGACATTCAGGTGTTTCTGGGGATGGTTGGGTACTACCAACGGTTCATTCCCAATTTCAGCTGCATCAGGGCCCCGCTTTTTGAGTTATTAAAGAAAAACGTTCTCTTCAATTGGACGGAATGATACAGAACGCTTTTGATGTATTGCGCACCGCATTAGCAAGTGCACCCATTTTGCAATATCCCAACTTCAACAAACAGTTCATAGTACAAACTGATGCATCCCTCTCTGCTATTGGGGCAGTGTTATCTCAGAAGGATGATGATGGCGTGGAACATCCTGTCTCATTCTGTAGTTGAAGTTTGAACTTTCACAAATGAAACTACACCGTAACTGAGTGAGAGTGTTTAGCAGTGATCTATGCTTAAAAACAGTTTCATGCAAACCTGCATGGGGTGAGATTTCAAGTAGTGACGGATCACGCTTCCTTGTGCTGGCTACAGAATCTTCGTGAACCAGAGGGATGGCTCACACGTTGGGCGTTGAATATGCAAGCATATGATTTTAAGATTTTACATCGACTGGGAGTGAAACATCAAAATGCAGATTGTCTTTCTCAATTGCCCACAGTTGCTATCACAGCGGATCTAGCTGATATAATGTACAAAAAATGGTAGTGAATAGATACCAAGATGAGCCGCCGTAGGTGATCAAGGTGTTAGACGGACTCAGGGAAAACACCTTCGTACAAGGGGAAGAACTATATAAGCGAATTGGAGACTTGACGCTGATTTTAAAAGCCTTCAGCTAGACCCTCGATAATTATGGATGCTCATCGGGCTGTTGGACATGGAGGATTGTGAAAGACGCTAGATTTCTTGTGACCCTGATACTTCTGGGAAAGCATGCATTATGATGTATTGGAAATGGTTAGTTGCTGCCATCAGTGTCAAGTAGAAAAACCTTTCCGCAAGAAAACCACCCATCAACTAGTGAAACCCCAGTTTGCATGGCACACTGTTTCCATTGATGTAGTGGGACCTCTGCCAATTAGTGCAAATTGATCTAAGTATATAATTGTCACTATTGATTGTTTGACCCAATGGGTGGAAGCCAGGGCTATTAGTGACTTGGGCGCATTCACCACTGCCAAGTTTATTATGGAGTGCATTATACAGCAGCATGGCTGCCCGCAGTTCATTCTGATGGACAATGGACCCAACTTCACTCTGCATATTCTGCCAAAATTAAACGAGTTGATGGCGATTCATGGGGTTTTGACCACCTCCTATCATCCAGAATCAAATGGGATGGTGGAGCGAGTCAATGGAACCCTAGTGAATATACTCCACAAATTGATAACAGATTGGCCTTCAAATGGAGTGCCCTTCTACCTACTGCTGTGTTCGCTTATAATATCAGATATCATTCTGCCACTGGTAAGAGTCCATTTCAACTGCTGTATGGTTGACATCCGGCTCTTCCTGCCTTGCTATATTTGTATGTAGAGGACACTGGTGGGGTGAATCCTCAGCAATGTCTGAATCAACTCATGGACTTTGATCATGTTGCAAACGGAAGCCTACTCCACCAGTTTAGTGAAGAAAATCCGCGACCAGGTGGCTGACCAGAAGTTCAGAGCGGTCTTCTGTTGTTTGCCGTGGGGGATTATGTTTTATTCCACGATCAGCATGGATTTGGAAGAAAAAATAAGCTCTCTGACATTTGGGTCGGCCTGTTCAAGATTATTGAGAAGACTGGCATGGATGTTTATACAATTAAGGAACCTGCTGGGGGTCAGATTATCAACTGAGTCCATGCGAAGTTCCTTTGAGCATATAAACAGTAAGAGCCTATCATCCAGTCAAAAGGGGGGGGGTAATGTCATGATTCCAAAAAGACTGGATGATAAGCCCTAAGCCAATATGGCCAAATAAATGTAATCCACTGGAATTGAACTGGTACTGTTAATTTAAGTGCTTCGAAATGAGGCATTCAGCAAATTGAGAGGATTTATACCAAGATTTGATACAAATGAGAGTAATTCGAAAAGAGAAGTAGAATAGAAGATTACCAAGCCAAGAATGCATCCAGATGGGGAACTGAGGTATAAAGAGTCTGATGGAAGATTAAAAATAGAAGGTTTTTAAAAGAAAGGGGAGCGCGCAGATAAGTCTGCGATTTATATTAAAATAAAGGTCAAAAATAAGGGGCAATAGCTCCATACATATTTTATTAAATTTTATTATAAGTCGGCGATACTCATATCGTCCAATTTTGATTGCTCATTGGCTCATACCCTGTGCAAAACCAACTCTGCAGAATTGAGACCAAACGCCAATAATATACAGATTAGTCGCAAAATGTTTGAGACAATTACTAACCTGGTTTCATCAGGGTTGATTACTGTTTCCAGTAATTCTATGGAAGGAAAGGCTATGGGTGCTTGACTGAGAGTATGAGCCCTGTAAGGGCCATAGAAAAGGTTCTAGCGTGCAGATTGACTCATCAGCTGGAAGAGCTGAAGGTCTTTATCAGACAATCTATTGAGAAGCTGTTGGTACTGAGACTCAGAATTTGACATATGAGCTGGATAAGAGGGGGATAGTAGACTTATATGATAGTTGACATTATGCACTCTAAAATCATTAAGCTCTAATTTCGGAGAAATTAATCTCAAAATTAATGGGAAAAGCTCTACAGAGAAGAATTAAGAATGATATGAGCCAAGAGGTTACTATGAGAAAATAACAAGGGAGAACATAAATGAGAATTCTTAGTTGCACCAAAAAACAAACATTGATGGCAAGAATCTTCTGTCAAGGATGAAGCGGAAATCAAGAAATTGAGGATGCCAGACCAAGAATCCTGAATATGACAGTGGGTCATATTTTCTGACAGGGGGAAACATTATACCAGGATTAGTATTGTCATGAGTAAATTGATCAGCCCAGCATGACAGAGAGTCATGGGAACTGCGCTCTATGTAGGTGTTAGTGATGAGGAAGAGGAAGAGAGCCGCTTGTTGAAGGTCATCCTGAGTAGCGTTAAGTACTGATTGATCATAATCCGCTTGAACAAATGAAGTATTTGACCAAGTGTCCGAAGTGGTTTTCTCCTGCCCCAATCCTTTTCTTACTGGAAATATAGTCAAGAGTGGGGATGTTTTGAGATTTTGACCATATTCCCAGCTGACTAGACTACCAGGGGTTGTTATGAGATAATTCCCTATAGCAAAGTATATTAAATATTGGTTGACCCTGATTTTAAGGTAATAATGTTCAGGGAACTTTAGGTTATTTTGCTGGGTCATATCCATTGGGGATCAATCCATATGCATGCTTAAGACCACATCTGTCAGGAAAACAGCAAGTTAGAATTAGACTGGCCTGCCACCCTGAGTGCTGAAGCACCCAGATGGCAAACCAGAATGCCATAGGAACTGCTGCTGGTATGACGGTTATGGAACTAGGAAGGAGTTCCGCTAATAATTGTGTATGAGCCATAATCGCATATAGACACCTAGTAAAATACCAGATGAACACGGCCATAAAACCCAAGGGGTGTTGGAATACCAGCAGGAAAGGCGGTTTGTTTTAACATGAAAAACTGAAATTGGAAAAAGGATTTTTTATTGGAAAGATAAGGAAGAAAATTGACCAACAATTTTCTCAGTGCAAGGCAACTGATTAATTAGTGTTTGATTGTAGTAAGCCCAAGCAGGGATCAGGTCCCTCAAATTCACCTAATCCGGCGATTTTTTTGGGGAATGGGACAGATAATCTAGATTGGAACTGACATTGAAGGATTCAGCAGCAGGCCGAGTCACTGTCAGTTTGACCTCTAACATTTGAACTGAGGCTTGACTGCATTTCCATTAGTTGGTGCAACCGTGTCTAGCCCAGTGAGCAACGGGAAATCCCCAGGGCCACCCCACATAGGGGCAGTCCCAATTGGTTGGAAACGGGTTCAGGATGCCCAACCCACCCATGCCCAGTCACTGAGCCATTTGTTCAGTCAAATGAGTTATGTTGGCCGCAACTTCCAATTTGCTGGATAGGGGTTTTGAACTGTCAGCAATGATTTTTGAAGATACCATCTGCACATTGGGGATCATTTTTTGATGATTTTGAGAGGGGGTTGGCATTGGCAATCATAAAGGTGACTGAGTCAAAACTGTCTGCAATTCTGGCCATTAATTTGACATTTGTCCCTTTTTAAGTATGCATCTTACAATTTTCTAGCTTTGATCCCATCTTTCTTGGACCCTACAACTTTGATTTGGTGATTTCGTCGCAGATTTCCTTAATCCAGTTGACAAGTTTGTCTGAGGTGAGCAAGGGTATTGGGGGAGGAATCCAAAGAGGGTGGCTGTTACCCAGCGCTTGTCTACCACTTGGGCGAGGTCGCCCTGGGTGATGAGGGGTACAGCCACCCTCTTCAGCCCCTTTTTATTCAGAAATGAGAAGAGCGCCCAATCAACGCCCAGGGGACGTTCCCCTGGACTTACATTACCCTTTTCTTTTTCCAAAGTAAGGGCACCACCACCGGGAAACGCATGGGGTCACATTTTTATGAGCCTTGGGCAATTCGATCACCATTACAGTTGCAACTTTTTTGGGTGGGATGGGGAGCGTCGGGGGTGGGACTCATGGAACGCCTTGACCAGTTCCATGAAATTAGCGCAATCACAAGCCTTGACCCAACTGTTCTCATAGGCTAGATACCCCTTCCACGCAATGAGATACTGAAAAGACTGCTGGGATTTGCAGGATGCTAAGATGTTTTCCACCATAGCTTCTTCTGCATCCTCTATCACCATTGGTTCAGGTTCGGTGGGAACAATCCCCTAGAATGGGGACAACTGAGACACCTGGAAGTTGAGGCGCTGTTTATAATGAGCTGGCAGTTTTAACTGGAAAGCACCATTGCCCAAGTCTTTCTCCACCAGGTGGGGACATGAACGCTTTCTTGCAAACTTCTGGGAAGGTATCTGCATCCACAGATGGCGAGTATCTAACATAACACGAGAGCCCACCATTATAACATGGCCAGGAAGCCATTTCAATCCGCAAACCGTTTATAATCATCAATATCCTTTGTGAGATTCTACCACACTAAGGACTTGGTATACCAAATGTGATCAACGTTATCTGCAGCATCATGAACCTCTGGACGTAGAAATGTACCAATCAAAAAAGAGGCATTATAACCTAACGTCACTTCATAGGGAGAAAACCCCATAGAAGCGTGAGTACTGTTATTATAAGCAAATTGGGCAAGAGGGAGGTCATTGGCCCATGTATCTTTGTGGCCAACATGTATCAATGCAAATAGTGTTCCAAAATTTGGTTAACCCACTCAGTTTGTCCGTCAGACTGGGGATGGTACGCGGTGAAACAGCAGGAGGTGATTTTTAAGATGGTTAAAAGCTCATTCCAGAACTTCACTGTAATTTGGGGCCCATGGTCACTGATGATCCCTTGCGGGAGACCAAACATGGAGAACACATGGCATACGAAGAGATGAGAAGTTTCTTCTGACGTGATTGCAGAAGCACAGGGAATAAATAGGGAAAATTGGTGAAACGATTGACCACCACCACCACCGGTGTATACCCATCAGAATAAGGGAGTTCAACAATAAAATCCATGGACACAGATGTCCATGGGCCCTCCGCCTGTTGTAAGGGATGTAGGAGGCAATTTTTTCTTGAGCGGTCTGACTTGGCTCATGCACAGGTAATGCAATTGGCGATCCAGGTCATAACTTCCTTAGTTAAACCCACTTAGCTAAAAGTACGCTTGATCATTTGATGCATTTCTTGTTGCCCATATGACTGATCGTAGAAGGATTGTGATGCGCTCAAAACACCTCATCTCTAAGGAGAGGAGGAACCCAAACCCGCGACCTAAAACTAGATGAGACCCTTAACCAAGGAATACAAGGAATGTTTGTGGGCTTGAAGGGATAACTGATCGAGTAACTCCACTCCTTTGGGCAGGAAATCTGAGCCGCTAAAACCCATGAGCTGAGTAGAGCATCAGTAGCTAACTCTACTGAGGCGACCACAGGTGGGACAATAGATAAAATTTGGGTGGTGAGGATCACAGTAATCAGGTCAACTTCCTCTGAGTCTGTGGGGCAATGGGCCAAGTTGTGGCTAAGGAAGTCAAGAAGCACATTAATGCACCTTTCACAAATTTATATTTAAAATTTAAAAATGCATAAATTTTGATAGGTATGAGCTTCCTATATGCCAATTTTTGTGGTTTGTGGAAACATAAAAGAGCTTGGTGGTCCATATGCCCAGTTAAATCATTCTGGGCACCCTGTAACAGGTACCGCCAATGAGTCAACGCACATGCTACAGCTGCAATTCCTTATCATAAATGGCCCATGATTGCTCAGTTGAAGATAATTTCTGGGAAAAGTAGGCAACTGGTATTTCTAAACCATCATGCTCCTGGAGCAGAACTGCCCCAACTGCTACTTCTAAAGCATCACAAGCGACAATATATGGTTTGGAGGCTCTTCATATTTTAGAATAGGGGTGATAAGAATACTTCTATAATTGACTCAAATGCTACTGGCACTTGGGGGTCCAACGGAAAGACACATTTTTACCCTTGAGGGGTGGATCAGAGCAGCTAACTGGGAAAGGGCCAGGGACGATTTCTTTAGTAAATAATGGTACCTAAGAAACTCTGTAATTGTATCTGGGTTGTTGGAGTCAGCCACTTGCGGATGGCATCCAACTTGTTGGGCGGTATTGCATACCTTCTTTTAGGACCAGGTTCTAAAGAAAGTAAAACTTCCTCCTTATAAAACTCGCATTTTGAAGGCTTGATGAACAGGACCGCCTTGTGCAGAGCAGCCATGACCGCTTCTAAGTCTTTAGTGTGCTGTTTGGGAGTTGGGGAATGAACCAAGATGTCATCAATATATGCAACTGTGCATGTAAGCTGGAGTCACCCAGCACACTATCAATCAGTCTTTTGAAATATGGCTGACACGTTCTTCAGCCCAAAGGGCATTACGTGGAACTGAAAGATACCTCATTTGGTACAAATTGCAGTAAGCCATTCTTGGCCTTTCATACCAATATTTAGTTAAAGGCATTGATGAGATTAAGCTTGGAGAATACATGAGACTTTTGATCGCTTGACTGATAGTCTGCTCAAGGGGTAAAGGGTAGGGATCGCTCACTGTGATTTTATTCAGGTGACCATAATCCAGGCAGGGATGGAGAGAACTATCAGCCTTCTTGACAAAAATGATGGGGGAGGAAATTGGTGATATCTTATAAACAACCATACTTTCTTAAGCATATTATCTAACCAGGTGTTAAGAGAAGCCTCCTCTTCTGTTATGTGTGGATACAAAGGGCAGTTGATATTCACCAACTGTTTCGTTGTTCAAAATCCAAAGTCGAATTTAGTGTGAGGGAAAAGATGGTCCGCCTTCTCAGAATCAAAGATAATTTGGTAGCGCTTCAATTCTTCAGGAAAATCAGATGGAAGGCCCAAAGGGGAAACAAGGGAAGTAATGGATCTGCGGCCTTGTCTTTTCTTAAGGGTATTAACTAAGGGAAATACTCTCCGTTTGATCATTGGCAAATGACAACATATTTGACTCCAGATGAATCTTAACATGTTGCTGGCGCCACCATCAAACCCCCAAGATAAACAGAAACACTAAGTTTGACATTGCCGAGAACCAATATCAAAAGCTAAACTGATGTACTGAGAAAAGAAACTGGTTGATGGACTAGATATGAGGTCTGGGAGGCTGAAGAAGCAACCATCAACTAAGGACTTACATCCAGGTCAAGCTCTAATTGTTGGGCTAGTTAAACACTTATAAAGTTTCCCGCAGCTCCAGTATCCACCAAAGCTTCAAAGGAAACGTGATGGGACCCAACACTAATCTTCATGGGCAGTAAGAAGTAAGCGAAGTTCTCTTTATTGGCAGCTGTCATTGAATCTGGAAATACAGAAGAGATGGTAGTAGAGTCAGGGGAAACCACTAGGTTCATATTGGGAGTAAGCCCTTCACAAGTCGCATTGTCAGAAAAGACTGGCATGGGCACAATAGCCGTGGCGACTATGGGATGTGGATTGGACATTTTGAGTGGTACTAGGCTAACATGGCCAGAGTAAAATTTCTTCACAACTTGGTTCAGCTGAGAAGAAGGGACCATTACTACGCTAATATCTATGAGAAAGGCGGAAAGAATTAGGAATAATGGTTGGTCGATTATGTCAGGCAAACAGCAAGTTAGAATTATAGCGGCCTGCCAGCCTGAGTGCCAAAGCACCCAAACAGTAAACCAGAATGCCAGAGGCACTGCTGCTGGTATGACGATTATGGAACTTGGAAGGAGTTCCGCCATAATTGTGTATGTGCCATAATCTCATATAAACACCTAGTAAAATACCAGATGAGCACGACCATAAAACCTGAGGGGTGTTGGAATACCTGCAGAAAAGGCGGCTTGTTCTTCAACGTAAAAAACTGAAATTAGGGAAATGATATTTTATTGGAAAGATAGGGGAGAAAATCGACCAAAATTTTCTCAGTGCAAGGCAACTGATTAAATAGCGTTCAATTGTAGTGAGTCCAAGCAGGGATCAGGTCCCTCAAATTCACCTAAACTGGCAATTTTTTTGGGAAATGGGACAGATAATCTTAATCGGAACCAATATTAAAGGTTTTGGTGGTAGGCTGAGTTACTGTCGTTTTGACCTTGAACGCCTGAACTGAGGCTCATTTATGTTTTCATCAGTTGGTGTGATGACGTCTGGCCCGACGAGAAAAGGGAAATCCCCAGGGCCACCCCACGTAGGAGCAGTCCTAATTAAGTGGAAAAACGTTTGGGATTGCTCAACCTGCCTGTGCCCGGTCACTGGGCTGTTTGTTTGGTCAAATGAGTTACGTTGGCTGCAGCTCCCAATTTTCTGGATAGGGGTTTTGAACAGTTGGCGATGGTTTCTGAAAGAACCATCTGCACATTTGGGATCATCACTGACAATTTCGAGAGGAAGTTGGCACTGGTGGTAATATTAGTGACTGAGTCAAAACTGTCTGAAATTCTGGCCAATAACTTGACATTTGTCCCTTTTTAAGTATGAAGTTTTCTACTCATCCAGCTTTGATCCTATCAGTCTCAGACCAAGTAACTTTAATTCAGTGATCTTGGCGCAGATTTCCTTAATCTGGATGACAAGTTTGGCTGAGGTGAGTGAGGGTACTGGGGGAGGAATCCAAAGAGGGTGGGCAGTTACCCAGCACTCGTCTACCATGTAGGCGAGGTCGCTCTGGGTGATGAGGGGTGCAGCTGACCTCTTCAGCCCCTCTTTATTCAGAAACTGGAAGAGCGCCCAATTAACGCACAGGGGACATTCCCCTGGACTTACACTGTTGGGCAGAGTTGCTGGCAAAATAGGGGCATCTGATAGTTGATCAATAATTAACTATCAGATGTACCAATTGTTATTGGTCAGGTTTCATTACTGACTAATTGGGAATTTGTGATTAAATTGTGAAGCGAGTGATGCTGTCTTCAACTAGTGAATCAATAAGTTGGTTCATGACCTGCATTAATAAGTAACAAGTTCCATTACCTAAGCAGGTCACTTGCCAAATATAGTTAATTTGCTGGGTTCAAGAGGAAAACGTTAGGGACACGTTTTCTGACTCTTACCGTTTTTGTCTCAAGGATGTCCAATGACAGAATCCTAGCCAGGATGGGGAAGACCATCGCTGATGAGATGAGGATGGGTGATCTAATAGCAACGGCTGCCATTTTATCAAAAAAGTGCCAACCAATGGTTTGATGCCAGATTCCCAACTATAAATTCCCCTAAGGATCACTTAATAGAAAACATTAATTACCAGATTAATTACAACATTAATCACCAGAACACTAATTACCAGAGCATTATCTTATTATAATTAATTAGAATCCATTTCAAGTTCTATTCTTTATCAGGGAAATTATTGCTGTGTGCTCTAATTGGCGGACTCTTTAGGATAAAGAGTTAGGATCTGAGCGTGGTTCCAGAGAAGAGAAGCTGAATTGAATTGGGGATTGCTGCCGACTGTGAATCATCATTGAAAACGATAAACAGGGATCTAATCATGGATTGAGTTAGGAGGTATCAGGGAACAAATCCCTATCAAAGACATCCTAAGTATTTTAAGAGAAATACTGGCCAAGCGTTAGTCCAAATTCTAGTACTTTACTTCAACTATGAATAATAGTCTTCATACTATTATCAAATAATTATTTAACTACTATCATACAACGTGTAGAATTGCACAACTTGACAACTGGTACGGTTATCATTTTATAGGGGTTATTAGTCGAGAATAATCAAAAATTATAAATTTGACACATATGCACCTAGTGAAAGCTTTCTTGACCCAAGGATTCAACTTAGATGAAGCAATCAGCTGGATCCTCAAAGGGAAAAGCCCCACTGGATCTCCTACACCTTTGTGCAAATAAAAGTATACAGCACGGCGGCTGCCCCTCATGAGGAGTCACAGAAAGGCGCAGGAAGTCATGTCTACTTTTTTGAGCATTTATCAGTGCCTGGTTCTCCAAATGAAAAACCATTAAATCCTACCTTAAAGATGCAATTCACATCCACCTACAATTAGTCAAGGAAGATAAATGGTCATATTTAATAGTTGTGATATACCAGGAGCTTTACAGCATAATGATCAGTGATGACTTTGACCACCACTGGGTACTAGAGTGTGGATATATTTACATTTTGCTTCCAATGAACTAACTGGAAACAACTGTTAGATGTAGTAATAAAATATAAAGACTCCTATCTGCGCACTAAACCCACTCAATAAGCAAATCAAATGGCAAAAATGGGTGACTTTTCACAACTTACTAATGGACTGTGCCTTCAAATGGGTCCATAGGGAAATTTGCACTGGACTGCCATACTATGGCTAGGTTCGCGAATTTTGGCAATCTGGCAGCGATTAAATTGCTGTGTCTCCTTCCACATACAGTGGAAGCTCTGTATGAACCTGCGCTCTGGATAAAGACAAACAAAATAGCTCTTTCCCAAATCATCTGTATATCATCCCTCCAGAGGGTAATCTATGTTGAACAAGAGGACGTTAAGCAGGTATGTCAGTTTTGTTACCATAAAGGACACGTGATAGAAAAGTGACACAACAAGAAAGGAAAATCAACCTAAGATTACAAGTATGACATTATAAATTGAGATCACCAAAGTCAGACCTAAAATATTCCTTTGCCCCAAAGTCAAGGAGTAGATCCCACTTAACTTATTAAAGATCACGGACATGAAAATCTAGAAACAGGAGCTGGATGCTACCTACCAAGAAGTATGGGCACGTGAGAGGGCAAAGCGCCCCAAGGCTAACAATGAGCCATTTATGAACCTGAACCCAGAGTCATATAGGATGGATGAAAAAACACACCCAGCGTCCCAGAAATCTCATCCCACCCAGGAGAAATGGGCGGAGAAGGAAGAGCTATGTTGGCAAAAAGCAGGTCCAAAAAATTTTGTGATAGGTCATCAGGAAAAGGGCTCAGAATGATCAACCCCTGATGGAACAACTCCCCCTGGCAAGTCCACCCAATTGGGTGGCCAAAAAATGGAAAAAACCCCCCAACGTATTCACACCAAGCCCACTCACATGGGCAGTCAGAAACTACAGCTGATCACAGTGGCTCATCAGGGATCAAAGCTTACTCTGCCACTCACCCTACCTCTCCAAAGCAGTGGCCCCATTTTGTACTGAAACCATCTCCACTCTCAGTAGACAAGGAGATTGTGGTAATATGGAATACCCAATGCACTTATGCCAAGGTACAAAATTCCTAATCACGCAAACTGCGCCAACTTCCTTCCCCCAACCCATCACCCCTTCTTGGCGATACCCGCCATTAAAAACCTAACTTCCATATGAGATTTATGCATACCACGGATAATCCTATACCCATGGGTTGGCCATCAATGAACATCTTAACCACAAATGCTAGGGGGATGGCTAGAATACAAACATGGTTGAGGAAAATGCACCACTATAACCTTTATAATCACATCAACCTAAATATAATTATCAAGACTCAGGAATATGCCCAGCGCAAAATGGTCCCAAACTCAAACAGAGACTCCAAACACCACCCGTGGTCTCAACAGATTAAGCGCCAGGCGCTTTGGTCATACCATGTGACGATCATCTGCTGATTAAAACATTGACTTGGAATTTGTGGAGGAGACACATGCCAGAAGAATCTTGGTGGCATGGCTTATAATAGGAGAACTGGTAATACTTAATGAGTGATCTCTGTATATGCATTACCCAACCCAGAAAAACAAACAGTTCTGGCAATTCCTTATAGAAGTAAAAAATTGACGCCACAGCAGTTATAGCAGGTAACTTGATTTATTGGACGAGTGCAAGTAGTGATACATTCCTAACTCACAGAAAAATCACTAGTATGGCAGATGATATGCTGATGTATCTTGTGACATTGTGATGTTTCTTAGAATTGATGAGGAGGAGGATGCCCCTGTGAACCTTATGCAGTGGGAGTATAATTCTAGTGATGAACCAGTAAGCGGCTTCCAGCTGGACTATCTAGTAGTCTTGTCTGACCTAGACAAGCTACGTCTAATAGTGAATTATTCATTAATGCAGAAAATTACCACATGGTAGTGCAAGTAGCCATCGATCTGGGTGACACCCCACCACCTTAGAGTGGCAATATCCCCTTCCACGTTGTGGAACCTAGATTAGTGCTGTACTGCTAAAAAAGGGTTTGATCAAAATAATAGCATACCTAGATCACCAGATGGGCATCGATCCCCTAGGTCACTGGAAAAGAAATAGTAAAGCTTATGAAGGATGGTGCCAAGTACAGGAAGACCAAAACCTACAAACATAGGCTCCCACTAAACAGCTAAAGGATGTCCTGGCTACCCTGAAGTGAGAGTGGTAGGACAGCGAAGTATAGTGGAGGGAGTATCAGCAAACGCACAAACAATATCAATCGCTCCTATGAAAGCAGGATAATGAATGATGGCATAATGCAACCTTCCATCACCAAAGCCTACTGAGAAAATGAATAGAAAGAGCCTGGCAAACCTTAAAGAAATCCAGACTCACGCCAAAATCTGCCAGGTAGAGGTTCCCAGAGGCATCATTTTTAGTGACCTGAGAGTAATCAAACAAGAAGTCAAACTGTTTTATGGCGACCTCTTCCACCCTAATGAACCAAATAGCATAGAGACAGAAGCCCTACTAGCTCTGGCTAATCTGGCGCTCAAGGGGTTCTAAACTGCTGACAAACATGACCTAGTTTCTGAGATCATGGTGGAGGAGGTAAAAAGTGCGCTTAAGGACACGCCAAAAACAAGTCCCTAGGCTCCAACACATGCAAGTAGAGATTCTAAGAGCGATCCATGAGCATGTGGCCCTGAAACTTGAACATCTTTTTAATCACTGTCTGTCTCACAAGTGTCAAATCCCAGGGGGCACAAAAACTGAATTGTGCAACTATATAAAAAAGGCTCTCAGCGGCACCTTTGGAATTAGCGCCTATTGCATTGTCAAATGCTGATTAAAAAAATCTCACATGAATCCTCATGGACTGACTGATGCACATAACCCCGTGGACCATCCATATATCCCAAAATGGGCTCATCAAGGGGCGAATTATCAGAGAAAGTATCTAATTGATCTAAAACGCCATACAGGATGTGTGCAGAACTGAGAACGGCTATCTCATGTTTTTAGACATGGAGAGGGCATATGATCGAGTATCATGGTCATCCCTGAGGGTGACGATGAATGCATCAGAATTTCCACCATCTTTATTACCTGGACATATATGCTATACACAGGCCTCAGTATAATAGTCATACTGGCCACCAGCATAACGGAATCAATTCCAATTGGATAGGGCCTCCATTAATGCAATCCCATGTCCCTGATTGTTTTTAACTTTGCCATGGACATTCTATTGGCAGCAGCAGAAGCGAGGTTATGGGGCATCTGCCACCACAGCCAAACCCCTATCAGTATGCAGGCATCTGAAAAAGACACAGAAGTGGGGATCAGTTCAGAAAGTGACCTTCAAGGCGTTGATAATCTCCTTTCCTTTTAACAACAGGCCTCTAATGCTAAAATTAGATATTCACAAGGGGTAGTCAATAAAATAGAGCAACCTTAATTCCCTCCACCATCAGGCCTAAATCACGTTCTACCCGCACAAAATTTTGATTATCTGTGTATCCTCTTCATTAAATCTGGTCCAGGAATTTGAAGCGATGGAACAAGAAGTTCTCTCCAGTATGTCATCCCAGATGGCCTACTGGAAATACGCCTGCTTTATCTCAAAGGGAAGGTTCAGGCGCTCAATGTTTTTATAATCTTTTAAACTTTGGCAAGTGGCTCACATCCTACCACTGAGCCGAGGATTGGAAGGTAAAATCAGGTTGCTCATCCACACCTACTGTGGTTTAAAGCCCACATGTTTCCAAGTAAACTGGAAATCCTGTTAAAACCCAAACGTGAAGGGTGTAGGGACTACTAAATTTTGAGGTACATGCTCACTGGATCTGGGCCAAGGCCTTTCTACAGTTGATGCAGTTGCATATACACTGCTCAGTGCTAGTGTGAGGCATCTACTGGGCCCAAATCCAAGGTAATCCCAGAAAGAATAAAGTCATGATTGATTAGTGAGTGAGTTTGCATAGCCCCCAAATACCTTGTAAATGTCATTAATCCCACTATTGGAGACTATGAAACATGGCAGTGAGGCTGGGCGTTTGGTCATTCGAATATGTGCCATGAACTGAGAATACAATATGGCAGGACCTCAAAGCCAAGTGGGCAGCAATGGCCGCGGCTATGATATGGGAGGAATAAAACTGGATTAGGAATGAATATGCTGGCAAAGAAATTCAAATCCTTTATAGTAATTTGCCAATCACTATTGAGGGGAACACCACCCCCAAAAACACCGCCAAAACCACCCTCTTGCCCCCAAATCCTTTATAACTTGGCGGAGGAAGGTTTTGACATCAACTATAATATTAAGAAATTGGTTATGGGCCTCAATAACAAACTAGTGACCTCCAACCAATGCTCCACCATCTAGTGGATTTTACACAAGTAAAAACAGGTAACCACTGCGGCTCAGGGTACACCTATAAGGTTTTCCAGCATGCACAGAACCTGATGCCAATATTGCCCACAATTATTTCAAATGGAGTTTATTAAAAAGTATTGCTCAATTATGAGACTACTATTATTTGGAAAACAGAAGTTTCTGAATATATACCCCTCTCAAGACCTCTTTTTAAAAAGACGCTTTAAATATTCTGGTCCAGCTCTGAGTCTTCCTCTAATATTGTTGTATATGGGTTGTGCACTTGGCAATTGTGGGCAATTAAAATTGAGTTATGAGAGCCCCCATTACATGAGAAGAGTGCAGAAGACAATTTTAATTTTTCCTACCAGCTTTAATGGATTTCACAATTTTTGTGCCTTGTACCAAGATGTTTTTGAGCCTCACAATTGGCTTCTGCACCCAGATTGCTTGTTGAACATGATGAGTCCACATTCAGACTAAAGATTAAATGGCGTGTAAGCACACCATCACTTGAATCATGCTAGTGATGGCAATTGCTGACCAGGAATGGTTGACAATGGTACCTGCTTTTTGGCACCTGTTCCCTATTTTTTCACTGGCTAAAATCCTTGTTTCCGCCATCCCTCTTTCCCTTATTTTATTATTTTATTTCTTTAGTAAAGGGATGGAGTGTTTTTTTAAATTTTTCATTACAAAAGTAAGATGGAACCTAAGTTAGATCGTCCTCTTTTTGAAGCAAGACCATCCAAATTTGTCCAGAAGTTTCAAATTTATGCACAAACAAATATAGAAAAAAGATAGATATTTATATACAGGTCAAATTGAGAACCTTCTTCTTTTTTAAAAATTAGTTGAAAGGAGTTCAATTTGACTCAGCGTGCATACCTTTTCTGATCTTGTTATTTTTATTCTTATAAAATTTTGATATAAGAAAACTTTCTTTATGACTACTAGTAATTTAAATTTTTATATATAATATAATATTATTATATTCCATCTTCCTCATTTGCATAAATAAAGATACCATATTCTTTGATAAACTAACTTTTTTATTCAACTTATGATAACAGAATCTATACTTAAACATCATTTTAGTATCAGACAGACAAATGTTACTCTTATAAGAGTATTTTAAGCTATGTATATACACCTCAAAATTTTTTATAGAACTAAAAATAAGAGCTAATTAGCTAAAATAACAAACTTGACATGGTATATTTGCCTCAGGCTTGACTCACCTTAATTAGTTTTATCTAGATTAGTAAAAGGTTTCTAAAAAATTAACATAAAATTAATTTACTAACATATTTTAAATTTTAAATTTTAAATTTATTGTGGGGAAGGCTGACCATGGGACGGACACTTCTGAATATGACTCAGGAAAGATAAACTTAGTACCAGGGGAGGCACCCCAGAGAAGTGATGCTATTTCTTGTTGCCAGCGGGAACGCCACTTATGGGGAGGGGAGGGAACGTGTGAAGGGACCGTAGCCACTATTGAGCACGTGTGGAGGAAGGGGTCTGATTTGATGAACCAGACTGGGAACCAGGAGGAGACCAGCTGTCAGCGACGCGGCGGGAGATATCCAAACATCCACGCTTGAAAGTGGTCCACCAAATGAGACCAGAATCTGTGGACAGCTTCAGGGAGGGTGGGGATGGAGCCAGCGATGGCATCCAAGACAATCGTGTGGATAGTCCACATGGCGATTGCAACCACCAGAGCACAGAGGGAGGGTGGAAGGGGGAGGCCATTGATGAAGCAAACATATCTCTTGATAGACTGAAGGGATGCGTTTGATCCTGGCCTAGCAGACGTTGGACTTCGCGCCATATCACTTTAGGGTGGGGCACTTCTCCAGGCGGTGGAACAGCGTTCCATACTGGCCACACACGACACAGGATGAGTGTAAAGCGTTAGAGCGCTCAGCTGTATGATACACCCGCCTCAGGCAGCGCCACACATGGGAGCGGACTTAAGGCTGCAACAGAGGATGGTGTGCATATTTCCAGATAGTCTTTTGGGTCTCAGTGGAATAAGGGATGTCCATTATGTCCAGGTAGTCCACCCTGGATAGGACATGGGGTCGAATGGGGATCACGCCATCATGGATGGGTAGCCCCTGTACCTCTTGTGTGAACTGAGGAGAGGGGCGGCCTCTTCAGGTTGTATGTCCACTAATACAAATTCTCCACTCTGCACTTCGCATGGAGAGTAGGATTCGTTTGTAGTGGGTTTTAGTCCCGTGAGGACCTGTGGCCGATGTGTGTGATGCAAGGTATTTCATCAGGGAGTGGGGGTTTAAAAATTGTTGAGGCCCAAGGCTTGGGAGAAGTTGGAGCAGGCCGCATGGGACCAGTGTTGGGATGGGAGTGTAGGAGCGGTGACGGCTGCAATCCAGGTGCCCAGGATCTTGACAGCATGGGCTTTGAAGTCAAGCAGGCCCATGCCACCTTGATGATGAGGGCCAAACATGACCTCTAGCCATACTGGTGGAGGGTGGCCTGACCAAAGCCATCCTTGCAGCAAAGCATACAGGGATTTGAAGAAGCTTGGTGAGAAGGGGATGGCGTGGGCTCTGAACCAGACTTTGGATAAGAGCATAGAGTTGGCAAGAACAACCCTGCCAGTGAGGGTAGTAGGGTGGGCTCTGAGAGAGGCGATTCGCTTCGTCACGTTGTCCAGTATACGGCACTCCATTACTGCTGATGCATATCCGCCTGCCTCCATCCACATGCCCAGATGGCGCACCGGTCCTATGGTAGGACGTAGCACGAAGGGGAGCACCAGTGGAGCGGTGTGTGTTAAGTTAGTAAGGCGTGGACGTGGGCGAGCAGATGGGCCAGGTTGGGAACTAATTGCTGGGGCCCAGCAGTTCTGAAACTGACCAAGGAGGATGATTTCGGTTTTGGAGGCGTTCAGTGCCGCGTTGCTTACCTGGGAATATTCCTGGATGAGGGCTTCAAGCGCGCGTGCATCTTTGTTATTAGACACCCCCACCACGCAATAAGCTGCAAATGCCATCATCTTGACTGGGGTTTGGCCTGGCACATGGACCCCAGTGAGTTGGGAATTCACATTTCGCAGTAGTGGGTCAAGGCTGAAGTTGTATAAGAGTGGGCTGAGGGGGTCCCCTTGTCGCAGACCCCTTTGAGGGCGGACTGCTTCCGTTAGGAAGCCTGGGCCATGCACTGCCATTGTCGCAGATTCCGTGAGCAGCATCACCCAGTTTATGAAGCGGGGGGGTAGGCGGAATTAATGGAGGCAGGCCCTAAGGTATTCCCAGTTTACTCTATCATAGGCCTTTTGTTGATCCAAGAATACAAGTGCCCCAGAGGCTGTGAACTGACATACATTAGCCACAAAGTGCACATTATCCCAAATCGACCTTCTGGGGATGAAACTGAATTGTTCTGGGTAGATGGTGGCAGATGCTTCAGTCCCTAAACTTTTAGCCATGATTTTTGTTAAAATTTTGGTGTCTGTGTTTGTTAAAGAAATGGGGTGCCAGTTGGCTAAGTCAAGCTTATCCCCTTTCTTGAAGAGTGTGACAGTAAAGGCCTCATGTCCTCCTGGTAGGAGGCGCGTTTCCAACAGGCTTTGGTTAAGTGAGGCTAGCAGCAATGGGGATATATATTTGAAATATTTTTTGTAGAACTCATATGGAATGCCATCAGGGCCTGGGCATTTTCAGTTTGGCGCACCGCGAATGACTGTCCATAATTTGTTCGGAGTAACTAAATTCATTATTTCTGGGTATCAGAAAATGGTGCGGATATGAGCTCAGTCAAGAAATTCTGCCATTTCAGCTGGCTGAATTGGTTCAGCTCAGTATAACTCGGAGTAATATTTTTGCATTTCAATTGCCACTTCAGCTGGTGTGCCCATAATGGAATTATCCGATCTTTGCACCTGTGTGCAGGCCACGCTCTGGCATGGTGCGAAAATTTTTTTAAAGAAGTATGCGGTGCACTTGTCACCTTTAGTGATGCGTGTGGCCCTGTATTGGACACAAACCTGATGTTTGTGTTGCCTTTCGAGTGCGTTGAGGTGGGCGGCTGCCTCCACCCACTTCCAGCCCCATGCAGGGCTGTATCCTGTGGCTGGAATGTTGGACTCCAAGTGGGCCAATTCTGCCAGAGCGCGCAAGATAACTTCTGATTGGCTCATGAGCATCTGGAGGAGAGATGGCGATAGTGGCGGATGGTGTCCTCTTTGAAAGCTGCCCATGTGGAAATGGGGTCTGCACAAAATGGTAAAACAAACGATTTTGCCAAAGTTGCCTCTTCCACCCATGTGGAAAATCCTGGCGACGCGAGCTCGGGGGGGGGCAGATTTTGCACCAATGTGGGGCCTTTGCAACTGTGACAGGTAAGTGGTATGTTATTGAGACCAGTCAGTGGTTGGAGAATTCCATTTTCGTTGTTTTGAAGTGGAAGATGTGGGGTTGGAATTTCGCCAGCATTAGAATAAGGTTGATGCGGGTCATGGACCTTAATTGGCCATTGTGGATGTGGGGATGCATCATGTTTTTGAGCAGTGGGGCATGTTGTGGCAGCGCATCCATTAACCCAAGGGTTGCTTTTAGAATATGTAGTTCTACGTGACCCTGTGGGGTGTGGGGTGAGGGCAGCCACCAGTCCGTTGGTGAGGTTAGCCAACAGTTCATGTCGCCAGCTAGGAAAGAATCAGGGGGTAGCAGGAGGGATTTGACCGATGAGAAAAATTCCTAACGCTTGTGTGCACCATTTGGGGCATAGATGTTGATGATTGTGTGTGCAACATCAGCCCACGAGAAGGTGACGACGAGCACTTGGCCATTTAGGAATGTTTCTGAGGATGTGAATTTTGAAAAAATTATTTTTGCAAATTAGCACCCCACAGTGCTTTGACCAAAAGGATAGGGATGGGAGGAGCATTGTTTTCCAAGTTTCACGGAACCTCATGGACAGTGGGGCTCCTGGATGGCCAGGATATCCACGGGTAAATTGTGTTGTAAAAAACTCAGTTTCCTAGCCTGGGATAGGGAGGCCTTGAGTCTGGCAATATTCAGCGTCCCTAGAGTGAAGGTTTCCCCCATTGCACCTTAGGTGTGAGGGGGTGGGCCCCCAGGCCCACCAGCCTCTTCAAGGTCCCCACAGGCTTTCACAGCAGTGTGGGTGTTAGCAGCAACGCTATCAGGGTTTTTGTTAATTTTTGTGGAAAGAGTTGCATTGGCTTTGGCCTTCACCTTTTGTTTTCCCGACGTCAGACAATTTTTTGTGGTGCGGATAAGTTTGGTGCACCATCAAGCGGGGCAAAATTTTTTTTTTTTCAGTTGGGATAGGTCCCAAGTCAGTTTCAACTTGAGCTTGGGTGCAGCGATTGGGTGAGATCAAATCTCTCATTGGATCCTCGGATTGAGTAGTCCACTCAGCATGGGCCTCCCAATCTGATTGGGTGATGGATTCCTGAGTCACTTCCACCGTGAAGGTCTCCATGTCCTCCTGGCTTTGTGAGTATGGGATGGTGGTGGTGGCCTTGGCCGCTTCCTTGGCCATGGCCCTATGGGCCTGCTTGGCCTTCTTCCACTCCTGCAGGGAGATGGGCTTTACCGATAGGTAGCAGCCTTGTGCTCCCCATGGGAAAGCCTCCTTGGTGCTTGCAGTTGGTTTGTAGTGCACCTCTCCACTGGCCATGGCCACCGAGGGGTGCTCTTGGAATGTGACGCCCTCCTTGATGGGGCATGCATGCGCCTTATAGCTGAATGCATCACAGTGGTTGCAAATGGGGGGCGCGCTGTCCATGGTTACCCAGAATGGGTGGGTGGTATGCCCTGCGATGTCAATAAAGGTGGAGTGCAGGATCTGGGTTAGGTCCTTCACGATCTCCTCAGTTGGGGTCAGAACTGCAATGGCTTTGCTGGTGCACAGGTGTGGCATTAGAGTGAAATGTTGCATTTTGAAAGATTGTATTTCGCCATATATGGCGAGACCATCTTTCAGGTGTTGCTCCAAAATGTCACGTTTTACCGTAGTAGGCAAAAAGTCAAATGTGAGGAAAATTTGGTTTGATTTTGTCCATCTGGTGCATTTGGTTTCGACAACCCATTGCCCTTTAGGGAGGTCAACCACTATGTGCACCACTGCAGCCTCATCTGCTGCTATTTTGCTTTCAAAACCCAGGTCCAGCCAACCGCATGACATGGAGTGAGGTGCAACGTACACCGCGGTCAGGAAAATTTTGTGTACATCTTCACAAAATTTTCCCTAAGGCCATTTTTTGGATGTCCAGATACACACAGACTCCAAATTCCACCGATGAAAGTGGCTGGGAGTGTGGCGTGTTGATGTACTGGTTGTATCGTGCTTGCCACATGAGTATCTCTGGGGAAATTGTGACCACCAGTTTTTTAAGATTTTTTTCTATTCTGCTGGTTTCTCTGGGGCGTTTTCGAACATTAGAGACCATGGGCCTTCTGCCTGCTCCTCTTGCCTTGCTTGCCCAACTGCTCCCAGACATGAGCGCAGACTAATCTCCTCTGTGAGATTATCGAACTAGATTTAGTGTTGAATTGAATAGGTTGCAAAAGTGTTTGCAACAAGAAAGAAATTTTTAATTTACTAACATATTAGAATTAAAAATAATCATCACTGGATTGTATAAAAATATTTTTCCAGTAAGATTTTTTGCTGCATTTAACATTATGAGAATGAGGTAAAAATTTCCAAGTTAAAAATATACTTATTATAAAGTTAATTCTAACCAATTGTCTAAACATTAATTTCAAATATATTGTTCTTAATTTTACTATAATAGCATATATATTTTTGAATTTCTTGATTTTTTGATTAGTAAATATGTACCCTATAAATTATATCTAAACCTTTCCAAAACTATCACTATTTACTGGTTTTTTATATAGAACTATTTGCATATAAAATTTTGTAGGGTAATAAGAGAACAAACATTGTTTTTATATTTAGTATAGGTAAAAATTGCTTAAAATTATAATCAAACACTAAGATGTGAGCATGTTTATTGTGTACTCTATCTTATTGGTTGAACCAGCAGTTCTTTTTAATATATCATGTGATTGTAGTGATAGTACTATGGCAGAAATAAAAGATATCTGATTCAAGGAATGGTCAAGTTATACACTTAAATTACTTAAAAAAATACCTTTTGTAATATGCTTTTATATAAAGTTAGTCTTATTCAGTTTCTAATGTTAAAACTATAAAATTATTACAATAATGTCTTTAATTACATTTTATCAGACTTTCAAGTTTATCTTATAATCCAATTGGGAATATGCAGTAAAATGAAGAACATGAGATTTCAGTAATCTATATATTAATGTTTTTTAACAATTAGATTGTTTTTTTTAGTACTAGATAACAATTAGATTGTTTAGTGTTTAAATTATAGGTTACATAATATGATAGTAATACTATTAATTATGTGACTTAAAGATATTTTTATGAAAATTTTTAACATAATTTTATACAAACATAATATCTAAGCACATTACATCTTTAATTTTTTGTTCTTGATGTGTAAGTTTGATTATATGTTTATATGTTTATATAATCGTATAATTGATTTCTGCTTGTATCTATAATAATAAAAGCAACTTTTTGTGTTGTGCATGATGCCCAGGCAAAACTAGCATGTAGAGTTATAAAATTTGGATATAGGTGGATGAGAGGAAGTCTCTGTGCACCTCAAAGCCAGATCTTAAATTTCTTATAAAATAAAATGTTTTATATGCAAGATGTGAAAGTACTATATTTTTTAAATATAAATTGGTATAATTTTATAGCTGAGCAGTTTGCTAATCAGTCATTTTAGTAATTCAAATGGTTTTTTACAAGCACTTGTTGGTCATTTGGCTAGTTATCAATTTAATAATTTTATAAAGTAGTAGATGATTAGCTGGTTTGATTTTTTAGGTAGTTTTCCAAGCATGGGTGGTTTTAGAAATACCAATAGGTCCATTTTGTTTATAAGAAAATGGTCAGTAGTTTTCAGCTTATTTGATAGTTTTGATTGCTCTTAAATTTATTAATGGCCATCTACCAATTTATTTATACTAATAAATATATATGTTAAATTATACAAAAAATAATGCTGGATAAAATAGGCCATCAACATGATATAAAGTCTAAGTAAATCTCAAATCATTTGTTTATTAAACCTGAGCGCATCAGGTAACACCACTATCATTTAATTATTTCAGTAGTTCCAAATAGTTTTAATTAATAGTTGGTGGGTTTTAGTTTATTGATAGGGAAATTGGTTTTTAATGAATGGTTGGTGGAATTTTAGTTAAAACAAAGAGCTCAATGGGTTTGTACAAGTAGTTTGTGGGTATCTATAATGTAAAATCTAAATTAGTGATTTAAATCATCTGGTAATCTATAAAAACTTAGCAAAGCATGATTATCTAGATGCTAGTATTGAATAAAGAGTACTCAAATTGTGTTTTATATCTAACCCAAATAAAGGCCAGCTTTGTCATTATTTATATATAGTATTATAAGAAACTCCAAATGTGAGATGAGTGAATATAAATCTACATGAAATGACTATTGAAAGTATTAAAGAAACTCAGCCTTTATTCAGATTCAACAACTTTAAAGTCTATTATATTTAAAAACAAGTGTTTGTGTGTCTCAGGCCATGAAGGAGCAACTCCAACTCGTGTAATAATTAATTAGGGCCCCAAAGCCCCCCAGCAAGTTAATAATCCTTAAAAGCCTTAGGTAAGCTAAAAAGGAAAGTAGATTGCAAAAGACAGTAATTTGATTGAAATAAGCCTTGAGGTATTATAAGATCTTAAGGCTAGAATTGGATCACGAAAGGGGAATCTCAGAGTTGATTGCTGACTGAGATAAATAAATAATACATGGGGAGTGGGGCCATCCTCAGCATAATTTGCCAGTGGTCCAAAAATGGTAACTTGATTGGGGTCTGAGCTCCATAAGGGATTTTGCTTGACCTAATTGAGTTTTTCATCCTCAGTATTTAGTCACCAGTGGCAAATATAAATTTAATTATAATCTAATTATCAGGGCTGATCCCCAATACTTCAGATCAGACTCAACCCAAGTCAATGGGGAACCCAATTCAGCATCCACTTATAGATGGGTCACAACCCTAGTCATGGCTTCCCCAATAGAAGTAAAATCATAACTGAGCCCCCTCCAAGCCTCAGCTAGGTGTCAGAGCCAATGTGGGGGCACCAGGTCCGGGTGGCAGAGTGGAATGGGCCACAGTAGCCAGCATGGACACAATGGCAGGATCTAGTGAACATCATCAGGGAGTGGCCCTGGCATTGGCATAAGAGCTGACATGGGTTATGCGGCTGGCATTGGAGATTGAAACCTGATAGCCTAGGATTGGTTGCTCACACTAGTTTTGGGGGGCCCATAGTCCCCTCTCATCCTAGCTTGCCCTCTTGGGGCAGGGGCTAGGGTATCCTGGGCTTGTATGACCAGTATCCAGAATCAGATCAGCCAGTAGGCCTTCCCAACTGCTTCTACTTCTTCCAACATGGCTTGCCCTCTGGGGGCAGGGACCAGGCCAGGTCATACCTCCTGGGTTGTTTAGGCCCAGGGTATATGCCTCAGGGTAATGGCCCCAGCAGTGACCGCCCCTCCTCTTTTCCCCAAATTAGCTCTCATGGGTAACTTGGGGCACCTGGCAGGGGAGCACCACTTGTTGGGCATGGAGGAGCAACTCCAACACATGCCCATAATTAATCAGGGCATCAAAGCCCTAAGCAAGTTAATAGACCTTAAAAGCTTTAGGTAAGCTAAAATGGAAAGATATTGTGAAAGATGGTAATTTTATTGAAATAAGCCTCAAGGTATTTATAGGACCTTGATGCTAGAATCAGATCAAGAAAGGGAAATCTCAGAATTGATTGCCAACTGAGAAAAATAAATAATACAAGGGGAGCAGGACCATCCTCAGCATAATTTGCTGGTGGCCGCAAAAGGGTAACTCAATTGGGGTGTGAGCGCCAAAAAGGGATTTTTCATAACTAAATTAAGTTTCAACATCTTCAGCATTTAGTTGCAGTGTAAAATATAAATTTAAGTATAATTTAATTATCAGGGCGGATCCCCGATACTTCAGATCAGGCTCAACCCAAGAAAATGGGAGCCTAATCTGGCATCCACTCATAGGTGGGTTGCAACCCCTAGTTGGGGCTTCCCTAATAAAGAGAGAATCCTTACAGTGTGTGTGCATAATTCATAGACAGAACTATAAATGTAGAGTTTTAAAATTTTGGATATAAGTGGATGGGAGAGGTCCATGTGCATTTAAAAGCCAGATTTTAATTTTTATAGTTATATAAAAAATTATATGTAAGAAGTAAAATTTTACATATTATTGGCAACAAAATTATTGTCAAAGCTGAGAAGTTTGATATTCAGTTGATTTGATAGTATATATGGTTTTGCCAAGCCGTTAGAGTTCATTTGGCTATTTATTAAGTTAATCATTTTTAGTAAGTAGTAAGTGTTTGGTTAATTCAATAGTAAAATGGTTTGCCAAGTACTTTGTGAACTTTAGGCTAATTCATAGTGCCTATTGGGTTTGGGCAAATATTTATTAGTTTTTGGCCCATTTTATAGGTTTGATTAACCCTAAACTTAAGATAGCTATCTACCAAATTAAATAAACTAATATAAATTAAACTATATGTTAATGGACAGCTTAGAAAAATAAATAAAATTATCTGTTAAATTGTACTCACAAAAATGCAGAGTAAAATGTGCTATCAACATGATAAAAACTAAAGATATTGATAAAAACAACTGCCTTTAAATCATTTTATAAAAATTGAACTCTTAGCCTCATGCTGTAAAAGGATGGATTATGAATTCAAAATTATGCTTACAAGTAGCGCCAGATAGATTGGCTAATCTTTTATATCATATATTAACTAGTGTGTGCATTAATAAACATGGACAAAGCCGTGGCTACCTACTATCATATATATAAAACCCATAATGCTTTAATAAGGAGTTAAAGAAAATTTTAGAAGAGTGGATAGCATATGGGGTGGTTACTGCTACAATCTGGGTCAGGTTTTGATTGAAACAGGTTTGAAACCAGCACAGGCTAAAAAACTCAGAGTGATATATTTGTCCTAAGGTCAACCTGCCTCATTTGATTTGTATTAAAAAGCAACAAAAATTATCATATAGTTAGATAAACAAGATAATGATAGTTTAATACAATAAGGATGAGAACCAACAAAGATATTGGTCCAACAAAAATAGCTATATTGAAAGTTGTGGATCTAAGAATATTCTAGCCAATAATGAGAGCTCACATCAATGTTAGTCTCATATCATAAGTAGGTAGAAACTCAATACTTAAAAATGGGATTAATATTACATGTTTTGGTAAACTGATATATTAAAGTGACCTAAACCTCCATTTGCTGATTAAATGTAACAAACCAACAGTATTTATAACATATTATGTTATTTTTTATGTACATCAGTTAAATGCCACAAACCTCATCATGCGCCTTCTTGAAACCAACCTGGGCCTTCCTTGTCTGCATACAGCGTTAATCCACAGTATGACTTTGATCAGGGAGGGCGATCAACTTAGTTCCTTTAACCTTATTAATACAATCTCTAATTCTCCAATTTACTCTGATAATCATTTCATGACTTGATACACCAATTGTGACATACTGGTTTGTGGAAAAGAACAAAAAAAGAGTTAGGAAACAGGATCCATGTTATTGACAGAAGGTACATTCCCTGAAATAACACCATGTATATTTATATGAAAACAGAATCTGCAAGGATACTGTTGGGATTTTAGATGAAAAATGTATCAAAGTCCCTATTTTCCGAATTAAGCCACAGTGAATTGGCTCTCAAGCCTATTTGAGCAGAGCCTTATCTTAATAGCACTGATCCCAAAATCAGTCAGGAATCCACATGCGTTAAAGTATCAATGGATACAACTTCAGGAGTCTCATCCCACTTCTCGAATTACATGAGGCAGGGTTTTCACTGCTCCGGTCATGGGTGCAATGAATTACAATGAGGGTGCCAAACAGGAGGTCAATAAGGAAGGCCGTGAAAGATCCTGAATGGATGGTGCCATTAAGATCCTTAAGGCACCTTGTCCCTACGCACCTTATAGTTATCAACACATTTTAATCTAATAAAATATTCAGTAATCATCCATTCTTTCGTTTCTTTTCAACCTCCTCTGGCATAATTGGCTCAGCGTTTGGCTCTGAACTTAAATTTTATTAAGTTCTAAGGTTTAAATCCTGGTGCGACCATTTTTATGAAAATTTTCAGCTTTGAGCCCAAATTCAGACCTCATAACAGTCTAAAGAACTGTAACGCTGACAAACTTGGTGCTCACTACAGGGGGCTCCAAGATGTCTTAAGTGAAAACGTCTATCACAAACAATGAAGAATACTAGCAGTCCTGAAGATCAATATGCTGATCAGTCGAGAAGCGTTGCTTGATGAATTAGTACCTCACTGTATGAAGTACCACCCACATAGCCTGAGAGGTTAGAATTCTGGGCCACATTCCGGTTCTCCTTGCCCTCTGTTGATGGAAGTCAGTGCCAACAACAACGAGAACATTAAAGATGTTGTCCAGCAAATAAATGGCATCTACTCTGTGGGTTCCCACTCCAGCTGCATCCACGCCTCTTCTGTTCTCTCTACCATGTGACCAATATGCCTCAGCCCAGCTGCCAGCAGGAGAACTTGCCCTGGGTCTCGAACACTACCTTTACAACTTTGTCCATCCAGCTATTAATCACCTACTCCAACTAGTTAGGTTGCACCATCATGAAGTCTCCTGAAAACTGGGGCTCACCCAGGACTTACACTTTCACATCATTGATTACTACAATGCAGCCTCCTTCTTTGTCCAGGACAACCGCAAGGCATTTTTTATAATCAACGATTGATCAATAAGTGATGAGATCAAATTAGGGTATTAGATAGAGGATTTCTGGTTATCTTGAGGACCAGCTGCATCAGAACGTCCAACTTCTTGAGGCAACTTGGAATCAGCGCCTCCTCAGAGTCAAGGATCTGGTATGTACCCTGCAACAACACTATTGGAAACTAGCCCCTTGTGACTACCCCTCCAGGAGTGAAGATCCTGAAGGGCCTAGGGGCCTGAAGGCCCTGAAGGACGTAAGGGACCTGAAGGACCAGAGGGTCCCTGTGGACCCCAAGGGCCCTCAGCTCCCACAGTACCCACTCCTGATGGCCCAGAAGACCCATGTCAAAGGGATGTGATAACAGCCTTAGCTGCCTTACGCAATCAAATTCAGAATGTAGCTCAGGGGTGCAAACAGATTGGGTGGAATCCACTTGATCCTATGGTTTTCATTGAGACACTGTCAGAAAAAATGGAAAACTTCATTGCCTTCACCAAGCTTACCATTAGTTGCATCTCTCAGCTTGAACAAAATTGTCAAAAGTTTAAAACCTGTTTGACTACCCTTGAGAGCCAGCTTCACCTTCAGGGCACCAATATTTTAAATCCCTAAAAGTGAAGGTCACAAATAAGTCTTACGTTTCCTCAATCAACCAAAACTGAGATGATATCCAAGAGGACCTTGATGGCTTACGGCGACGGCTAGACCATCAGGCCCCTGCAACTATATGGAGACTGAGATCTCTGAGACAGCGCCCATCCCTGGTGTTAACATCCTCTCCACTCCTCTTGTAACTAACTTTAAACCAAGTTTTAAAGAAAGGACACCCCTGGCCAAGAAAGCATTGCCTCCTTCCTGTACGCATATAAGATTTCCATGGAGGAGGCCACAGACTGGCATAATGTAAAGAATATCCACTCCTGCCTCAATAGCACTTCAGGGAGATCATAACCCCCATTCAAAGGAATGCAACACCTGAGAACAGGTCTGTACAGCCTTAATCCAAGAGTTCGGAAGCAATCAAACCCTGGACAACCAAAAACAAGCGTTCATGGGTATCCGCCTGAATAAAGGAGAAAGCCCCATGGAGTTTTCCAGCCGTTTTTATGCCCAAGCACAACACTTGGTCACTACCAATTATATCACCCTGGATGATGCTATTACAGTTGTCATCTCCACCTTGGGATCCTACCCTGAGATTCAGATAAATATAATTGGGCAGAAGAATGGGTTTACCTTTATCTGGGTAGCAAAGGAAGCACTTAACGAGATCCTTGTATCGACTATATACTTTAAGGCTACATCTAGAGGTCCCTCTAACCACCCTAAAGTCCATGTAGTTGAAAACCAGAAGAATCCTCAACCTTGATGCACCTACTGTAACAGTTTCAGACACAGTGTCAAGAGCTGCCGGAAATGACTTGACAAGGAGGCGAGAAAAGGGCTGTCAGCATGAAGGATGAGGCGCTCCGTGATGACATCCATACCCCACCTCAAAATCCTCCATAACCTTGAATGAATCTGGAGCTATTGTACCTGGAGAAGGAGTTTTGGTATCCAATGATAATAAAGAAATTGATGCTGCTTACTATTCTTCCAATGACTATCCCATGTTTCTAATGCTACTGCCCCAGTTCAGAAATCTGGTTACCCGCGTTTCATTTCAAGTTCATAAAATCTCAGCACTGCCATAGTTGACAGTGGCTCCCCCATGAACGTCATATCATCCACGTTAATGAAGTTCATCATGATCGCTCCAGATTTTCCACACTATATGGAGTATGGTACAGATGGCCCACAATGCACCTGATAACAGGGGCCTATTCCTCTCTACCTGTACAGTTTGGAAAGCTTTCTGTAAACAACCCCTCTGTTGCGCTTTATAAACCCTAGTATGACCTGCTCCTTGTGGCTCAGTTCCTTTGAGACTATTCAGCAGTACTCCATTATGATGGTGGCTTTTTATCCCTACTAGGGTATTGGGTCCCTCTGATCTTCAAAACCTCTCATGACTCTAAGACAGAGGTCAAAGCCCGATCCTGTTAACTGGAGATTGAAGGCTGAATTGGTTAGCTTGAATATCACATAAGCGGCACTCAATTCTTATTTCCACATACTTCTGTTGGTGGGCAAGAAGGCATTATAATCTAATTAACTAGTGCAACTACAATACTCTGAAGTCCTAAGTCATTGCCAACTCCTGGGTCCATGTTAACATCCACTCTTGATACCTAATGGAAATCTGAGGCCTAGAAAACTCATCCACAAAGGAGGTGCTAAAATGCCCTAGAATCCTAGATCTAGCTTATGCCAGATCTATATAAGTGTTGGTGGCTAACCTTACTTAAGAACCCAAAATAGTAGGTTCAACCAGTCCCGCCGCCTATGTCCACTTTCTGCCAGTGGAGTCTTGCTGATGCCAAAGTTTTGGGGATATAAGGGACTTCAGCTTGGAAACTCCTACATCAGTCGGCCTGGTCAACACCATTATCAGAAAGGACCTCTCATATGACCAACAATGCAAGATAAAGAGTTTTTGGAGGGGTATTTGGACCTATTTTTGGCCTTAAACTACAGCTTTGGAAGAGCGAGCAGAGTCCTACTTCATGTGGAAACTAGGGACGCTCCCCCTTCCAGTCCCAACCTTATGAAAGAAAAAGTTGAAGAGGCCCAGGTGACGGTGGAACTCAGACAGCTACATTATGGCGGACTCCTAGTACCATCATGCAGCCCTTTGGCCTCTCCTCTTCTGCTGGCTTGGAAGAAGGATGGCAGCCACCAGGTAGTGATGGACTACCAGTGACTTAGCTCCATCACCAAGAAGGATAGCTATCCCCTACCTCAAATTGATTCCCTTCATCTGCTTACTGGATTGCAGTAGTTAACTGCCATGGACCTTGCCAGTGAATACTGGCAAGTTGAGCTTACACCTGAAGATTGGGCTAAGTGCGCTCTCATAGTCAATGAAGGACTATTCAAGACCACGAGGATGCCCCTGGGCCTCTGTAACGCCACGGTCATAATCCAACTTGCAATGGACGAGATCTTTGGGGATTTGAAGCTTTCATGCATCCTCGTCTATCTAGAGACATTACTGTTTTCTCACAAACCTTTAACGGACACATTGAGCATCTCAGGAAAGTCTTCTGTTTGCTCCAAAAGACTTCTATAAAGCTTAAACCTTTAGGGTGTTTCTTCTTCCAGTCAGAACTGGAGTTTCTAGGACATAAAGATTCAAAGGATGGCATCAAGCCTATACTGGACAAAGTTGACACCATAGAGAAAATGTCACGCCCCAAATTTTAAGGGATATCCAGTGATTCTAGGCATATTGGGCTATTATCATCAGTTTATCACCAGTTTACCGACCTAGCGAGACACTATTCTACCTCCTGAAGAAGAATTTGCCGTTTGAATGGCGGCCTGAACAAGAATAATATTTATGCAATGAACTGCTCTATGTATTAAACCCATTATAATCCACCTGGATTTTGACCAACCCTCCTTGTTGTTTACAGATGCAAGTGATATTGCCATCAGGGCTATCCTAGCCCAACATGATGTAAATCAGGTCGATCATCCTGTGGCCTATTTAAGTAAGATATTTTGTAAAGCAGAACGGAACTACAGCATTACTAATAGGGAGTGCCTGGCTGTCTTGCTAGCCATCAAACATTTTAAGTCTTACTATATGGTACTCAATTTATCATTGTTACAGACCACTCCTCGCTCTGGTGGCTCCAACAAATGAAGGAAATAGATGACCGTTTAGCCAGGTAGGCCTTACAACTGCAGAGCTATGAGTTCACCATTGTACATCATTCAGGCACAATTCATCAAAATGCCAACAGCCTCACCAGGATGCTGGTGCTAGCAGCTTTGACCCCTGAGGAGGACTGACTGTACGATCTGATAGGTTGACCTGAGAAATGGGAGTTGGAAACCCCTGACGTCCAAGCTGAACTTCAAAGAATGACTCAAGACACTCAAATTAAGGATGAGATGCTCTACAAGAGGTTCAATAAGAAGTGGCTCCATTATGTCCACTAATCTTCCAAAACTAATGTTATTCTAGAGGGCCATTCTACTGTGGGACATGGGGCAGTTAAGAAGCTTGTGAATGGCTGAAGTCACGATGTCACTGGGACTGAATGGTAAAAACCATCCAAGAGGTCTTGGAGCCATGAATGACTTGCTGATCCAAAGAATGAGCCTATCTTCAATTTCAACGCTCAGTCATCGCCCCAATGGGGCCCTTCAATGTGGTTAGCATTGATGTGGTGTGCCCTCTTCCCACTGGGTTGCATGCCATAAGTATATTATCCTAGCCGTGGACCACTTAATCAAGTGGGTTGAAGAGATTTTGGTCCCAGCTGTCACAACCAAAGCCACAGCTCTCTTTATTGTTTGATCCATTTTCATGCAGCATGGGTGACCCTATACCTTACTTTCAGATAACGGATTGAACTTCACCTCACAGGTAGTACAAGAAATTGACTTGCTATTTAGCACTACCCAGAGTTTTGCTTCCCCTTACCACCCATCAACTAATGGGGTGGTAGAAAGTGCTAGCAGAACTCTTATCTCCATTTTATATAAGATGGATGCCTTAGATTCTGCTCGCTGGAACCACTACCTACCCAGTGCTTTGCTTGCCTACAGGATAAGCTGCCACCAAGTCATCAAGATGTCCC